>SCLD01178438.1:0-19865 GCA_004367895.1 Oikopleura longicauda
ACTTTTATTTCAGGAGCGATAACAATTAGTCATCAATTAGAGAAGGACCAAGCGTGGGTGTATTTTTATTAGTCATTACTATTTTATTTGAAATAAAAAATGACGAAAAAATACTTTTCGCCATTTTAAATACAAATCATAGAGAAACACTCAAAAAAGAGAAAAATAAATCGAAAATGGGCATAATAAAAATACACCCATTTGAAAAGATGGAGGAAAATGAATTATTTTTCACTTCATGAAAATTGAGTTTACTTAACACCCAGTACATATCTTATCACCTGAGGATATTACTGGAGGGTGAAGATGACCGTGTCGGAACCTAGAAATATATTATACACTGACACAGAGCTGTCAGCTTGAAAAAATGATAAAATTATGCAGAGCCTAGGCTCAGTTTGTTAAGTTAAAAAAGAACTCACCCCGGACGAGGATACACATATTCATCGGATGGGGAAAAAACTTATTCTACAGGGACGGCTGGGAATCAAGTTTACTCATCTCTAACCAAGAGAGAGAAAATTATCTGAAAAAACCCTTATCGAGATGAGAGAACCTTGTTTTCTTCTCAGGAAGAAAAATAAAGATTAAAATACTGAATTATCTTATTTCAGATTTGATCGGAATGGATTTAAAAAGGGATATAAACTCGAATCTCGAAGAGAAATCTCAATTGAAAATTTTCATCGAGGAAAAAATGGAGAGCCCAAGTAGAAAGAGAGCCTTCTCAGATTATGATCCACCATCGCGTTTGGAACACCGATACAAAGATGAAAATGGAGACATAATTGTCGATTCCATTGTCACAGGTAACAAAAATTCTAGAACAAAAAATATGAGAAAACGGTAGAAAAAATTACCTGAAAAAGGACCCTTTTTCGGTAGAATTCCAGGAACCTGAAAATCTCTAGAACATGACGAATTTCATAAAAAGAGTTTTAGTTTGGGCTCAATTCGTTTTGAGTTACCAGGTAAAATTTCAAAGTTTATTACACAATTAAAAAACGGGTGGTAAAAATTGAAACTTATTATACATAAAAAGAAAAATTTTATGGGGAATAAGGACATCATTATGCATGTATAAAAAATATTATAGAAAACTCAGAGCCTAGGCTCAGTAATATAAGAAAAACGAAAAAATCTAAAAAAGAATCCGTTTAGACTGTGAGGGACCTCACGTTATGACAGCCATGTTGAGTGCCAAAAAGAACATTTGGTCGATTGAACAGCAACGCCGAACGCTGGGATGTAGTAATCACATCAGGAAGACGGTGGCTTCAACAAGAAGTATGATGCTGAACAGGACGACGCTTACTCCGATTCCAAGACTTAAGGCTGGAATTGAGGTCGGTGAAGCATCCACGATGGCGGTGGTGGATTTCCCAAAAACACCACAACCTGGAGAAGGGGCGTACTTTCCCCTCACTACAAAAGATTTGGCTCAAAGTATCAATAATGAAACGGAGATTCAAATCAAGGGTCTTCGCATCAAATTGAGGATTGACGTTCTGGGGGATAATGCCAGAGCTACAGAAAAGTTATTGATTGCGTCCAAGGACATTACGGTGACTGAGCTCATGGAAGATGTCTCGGTTCTTCTGAGATTGATACAGGATCAACCGTTGATGAAACAGGAAGACCTACTACTGGTCTCAATGGCACCGAGAGACTCCTACCTTTCTGTCCCTAGGGACCGCTATCAAACAGAAAACAAAGAAGTTCCTCAAAAGGAAAAAATGCCACAATTCTTGGCAGATAACTTCATGTTGGGCCTGAAGAGTCACGTGACTGATCGAGAAATTGAAACGGTCATCATTGCCAACATAGATGATCTATGTAAGATGAACAAGACCGAATTCCCAGATGCGGAAGCGTTTGCGATCGCGAAAAAAGCACGGGGTCGCTTCAACACTAACATCTTGGCACATGTTGCATCAAACATGAAGAATGAAAACTTGGGAACACCCAAGAAGATGTTCCGAAAGCAACCAGAAGGCCAAGAAAAAGTAAGTACAAAAACAGTTAACTGTATGACATAAATTAAGATCGTAAAAGAACATATTAATTCAGCTCGTGGATGTGATAATGGACAGGCGAACGGACTTCGCATCGCCAGAAAACGAGATCATCTTACAGGTTGAAGTCATGTCAAGCAAGAGGGTCAAGATGGAAACACTGATTGTAGAAAACTTGCGAATCCCATTCTGGTCAGGTCTTCCCAAAAATCCAGTCGGGTTCAGAGATCGAAAAAACCCGGTGATTTCAGCGGATGCAGGTAAAACAGGCTCTAGAGCCAGTGAAAAATGAATAAATTATAATAATTAACTAAAAAATCAAATTTAGTGAGCAAAGAAAATTTCATACTAAGGTGTGAAATCAAGCCAATGTCCAGACGATCGCAAACGAAATTCAACGTGGACATGAATGCGATCGATGAGGCAAGAAAAATGTGGTTCAAATTAAGAAAAGGAGGGAGACGAGTGCGAACCAGTTTAAATTATTGGTGGAGGGTAAGATCAGTTATATATTGAACAAAAAACCTTGAAAAAAAATTGGTCTAGACCAAGATACTCCCGACATAGTTAAAACAAAATAAAAAAGAAGATATATAAAACACGCATATAAAGATAACTGAGACTAGTCTCATCAGGGGATCCGATGGTGAACCGGTATAGGACGAAATGAGTGAAGACGTTGCCCCGAGTTCGAAACCAGCATAGGACAAGTTTCTTTAAAAATTAAAAAAGTTCGAGCGGTAGAATTGAGGCTCCGAAAAATAGGAGCTTCGAATGACGGGTAACGATGAGGCTCAACGAGGACGTACCGAGTTAGACCAAAATATCCTCTTTTGAAGAGAAAATAAAATTTAAAAATTTTAAAAATAAAAAACTAACTAACTTTTATTTTTTAAGATGAATATGCCAGAAGAATCCGAGAATCTATTTGGGCCAGACTCATTGTTCAGCATGTGGCGAGAAGATAGAGAATTAATTGGAGATTTCAATCGGTTTCGGTAAGTACAAAACCTATTATGTATTATAGCAATTTCATACTTAAATGAAAAAGTTTATGAAATAAATTAGACAACGGTCTCTAGAGACAGATAGGATAGTAAAGAAGTAAAAAGAAAAAAATCAGACCCTAGGGTCAGCTTGAAAATAGAAAAGAATACACTAAAATAAGAATACTCATTTTAGTATGCAACTGCCGGTAAAATCACAGTTGCTGGACCTGATTGAGCTCAGCTTTGTGAAGCACCTTGAGTTCAACACCGGTATGAGAACATTGTTATGCTGGGCCATGCACAAGGCCTTCTGGTCCATGTTGAATGTTATGTTTACGCAATCCGCACAAAGTTTGACACCGCGACTACTCAAGGAAAAATTCACAGAGACGATGGTCTATCATTTAATTTATAAGTTGGTAGATCTTCACTCACCAGACAACCCGGAATCGTTATTAGGTGACACCACTAGGAAAAATCTGGCACAGCTTGATAACCCGGTTTTTCTATGTGATGTGATCAAGAAAGTGAGATGGCCAACATGGGATATTGAAGAGATTGCAAGAACCAAACCCTCAGCTCTTACCACCATGGCCGGACCACTCATTCATAACGTTATTGTGGGGAATAAAGGAACGTCCGAATTCACCGAGAAACGAGCTGAAATGGCGAACGATCTTCTGGAAATGGTGACAACGTTATTAAAACAAGTAGATACGGACGAAGATGGAACGTCAGATGCGATGACGAATGGAGTACTATGGATCACTAGTTTCCTGGATTCAGTAAAAGTGAAAGGAAATGATTCACTCATAAATATGCCAGTGCTGGCAAATATGGGTGAACTCAGTAACCGAATGAAGAACTGGTTCGGATGGGACGATGAATTATATCGCGTAGTCAAGAAAAGCAATAACGCGGAGAAGATGGGCTTCAGACTTCAAAAAATGAGAAACTGGATCGAGTCATCAAAAGAACCGGAAAGCCTGAAATATTACCAAGCTATGACAGGCATCAAACTAGGTCGAAAAGCCCAAAAGATCATGCAAAATACTGTCTCTAGAGACCGAATTCAACGAGCTATTGAGTCGGAAATAATAGATGAAGAAGTAGAATTATATGCAGACTCGACCTTATTTGTAATGGGGGCATGTAAACTGGCATCTTTCTTAGATCAAGAGGACAGATATGTTGATCAAGATCAAGGACTAGACTGGGATACGAATTCTATCTGGACTGAAGCATTACATTCGTTCGTATCTGATCCAGACTCAGATGAGATGATGGACGATCTCGACCTAGATAAACGAGTCATTGTGCCTGATCCAGAAAGAATTCAACCACCGATGACGAGAAACTTGGCTGACAAATTGAATGTTCTCCAAGAAATTTCAGGTTGTTTAAAATGCGTAGCAATATCGACAGACAATCGACCGTGTCACAAAAATCGGATGAGAAACTCAATGTACTGCACGACACATCAGAGCCTAGGCTCAGCTTTTACAGAAGATATTGTGCGACAGATATTAGATCCGGACTTAATTCAAGATAGATATCAACTAGTTCGAAACATCTGGGTCAAAACGCCATCCACAAACCCGCAACTACTATCAAGAAGGATGAAACCCTCTTTACAGGGGGTGGAATGGGAGTTTGTTTCTCAAATGAAGGTTATGGAACATCTCCTGAGATTATTATTTAACGCGGGAATAAAACGTACGCCTGAACAACGCACGTTAGATATTATCCCAGAAAAAGAACTGATCGATGAATTTGGACCACTCAAGTTCACCACATATACCCAAGTATTTCGGTCTACTAGAGAAAAATTGACATTAATGGGATTTGACACTCAAGTCAGATGGACGAAATATGCACCCTACCTGAGGGTGCAATTGGGTGCCCACTTCGGATATATGGACCCCTCGAAAGCAATGGGAAGGGATGAAATTGAGTTCTTATCAAGCAATTGGTTACCAACCAACTCAAAGTGGTCAAAATCAATGGATGAAGTTCGTCATTGGAACAGAACATCACATGGACCAAAAATACCAATATTAAATCATAGGCACAACACGGGAGGTGTCTCTACACCAATAGTTGATAGAAATGGTATCCTGAAAGCGGATATGGATGCGACTCCATTATTCAGGTAAACTAAAAACTTGTAAAAAGGACCTAAAAAATTTTTTCTTTTCTCACTTACCTAGAAAATTTAGAAAAACAGACCCTAGGGTCAGATAGGTATAAAAGTCATAAATTCAGCTCGGTAAATGGCTCGGAAGTACTCATGCCGATAGATCCGGATTACAATCTCAGTCGACAGCACGATAAAATGCTGATTATCCAGGTGGAAGAAAGATTGGTCACAGCTGGTAGAGTAGCTGACACGATAAGAGATCCCCGAATTCAGAATGATAGTTACATCGCACCGGATAGAACCTACGCATTGGTTGAAATGATTGAAATGGTAGGAGAAGAACCGAAGTCGATCGAATGGAAAGATTTCAATTACAGAACGGACGATGGAACTATCATAGATAAAGCATGGTTGGATCTAGCAATGTTGAGGTAAATTCATAATACATTGAGAAACAAAAATGGGTTAAAAATAACTAATTTATTATAGGCTGACGGGAGCTGAACCGACAAGACAGGGCTTGAAGGCAAACTCAGCCTTAGACCGATACAAGAAAACATGTTTTTCGATTCAAAAGAAAAACACCGGTCAAGAATTAGCGACAGCATTAGAACGATTGAAGGTAGAAAAACTCTGGGAAAAAGATCTTCTAGGACTGATCAACCTAGCCAACAAGCTCAATGAAGTAGGAATAATGCTGAATATTCACAGGTTTGAAACGTGGTTAAAAAACATTGTTTTTCAAATTAAGAAAAACTAAAAATTTTTTGTTTTAAAACTAAAAACACAGGGTCTAGACCCAGGAGAAAATAAGAAAAAATTAAAAAACAATTCATATAATAATGTTTAAGTGAATCTACGAATGCATGGTCGAGTATGCTCAGACATACGAATCATGGTACGAAATTGTTTGATGAAAGACTGTTTGATGACAAAGGAAAATTATGGGACTCGTCCCTGTACATGAATAGAACCTTGAAGGAAGATTTTGGCTTGGTATCTCACAAAAAGTGCTATATTGACTATCTGGATCATGCACTCATGTTCACAGTGCCCAGACCGTCCACGAATAAAGCATTGATTATCAAACCAAAATATCCGTCATTGGAACAACACAGTTTTCTATCCAACAGACAAAAAGATCTGTTCGCCCACATTCAAGGAGACACACTGTATCTAGATACATTTGAGTTAGAAGTGACAGTACTAAGACCGAACATCGATGAACCACTGATCACAAGACGAATTATGAGCGAAGGAGACCCAGCGAATTCTAGTTTTCGATCACAGCTAGGACAAGTGAAATTTTGGTCAACTAACGATTCAGTCTCTAGAGACAGATTTTCAGCAGTAAGCGGCAAGTCCATCATAGGTGTACCCAAACCATTCACGGTCGTGAACAGACCATGGCAAAGAATAAAAATGTGTCAGATAGCCAACAAACTGCAAGAAAAGGACGATAATCAAAAATTGGCCTTTTTCAAGGTCCCAGATTATATCTGTGGTGAAAAAATCGATCCGGTGGTACAAAAATTCAAAGACTTCAAGGGTACCCCAGACAGCAAAAAGGCTCTAGAAAACCGCTTCAGAAGAGATCAAGACATAGGTGGAGATCCGGAACTAGACTTACGAGTGCATTGGATGAATGGGGACCCAATAGCCAGACCTCAGACCAGTGACATGGCAAAGAAATGGCGAGAACATGTAAGAGATGATGACTTATTCGAGCTAATACCGCTTCACTCGTCAACGAAGGTGTCATACTTCGCAGGAAGATCTACTGAAGATATGGAAAATAGGCAACCAAGTCAAGTCGCATTCTGGGGGTCGAACTGTAACAAATTACTCAGAATAAAGGATTGTCTAGCCGATTCTGAAGAACATCTAGCGAATCTGAATCTAGATAATACGCGGGTCCTAGGACCAGATTTGTCAACAAGTATGATTGAGCTAACACAACCGAAAGCGAAGGTGAACGGACAATCATATTACTCGCCAGAAAATTTCTTCCCATTACTATCAAGGGAAGATGGGTTCTTCGTTAGACCGAGTAACACCCTTCAATTATGGGACAGGCTGATCAGGGACGATGATATCAAAGACATCGCTGACGGAGATCCTACCAGGTATAGTAAATAGTTTCTGATCAAAAACAAAAAATATAACATGTTTATTAAGATATTGGGACCTGATTCAAGATCTAAAACGACATTTTTACCCAGACCTGCAAGCGGAGAAAATCAGTTACTTCGATCCGAGACTTCAAGGGTATAAAGCCTTTGAACCGGATAGGAGGGAAGAATTGGCAGAAATTTACAAGAAAAAGTTCCCAAGATGCCCGGTAGATTGGGATCATTCAAAGATGAATTTCCGTTCAAGAAGAATTCTCCAGACAAACTATGCTGATCTGACGAAAGCACTGGGAAGACAGAGATCTGGTGAAGATTTACCGGACGCAAAATCTCAAAAATCACTCCACAGGTAATCACAAGAAATAAAAACCTTAAATAAACATAATTATTAAGGCGACCGGTTGGGGCGATGGCATCAGACAAAGCGGAATTTAGATCATGGTCCATTACCGACACAGCCTCTAGAGGCAGCTCTTCGAACACCAGACCAAATCTTGAAGAAGAAGCAGCAACAAAACTGAAAAGAGAATCAAAAGAAGTGCGATTATCTTTTTCAGATTATCAGATGTCCATCTATCATCCAGATCTGGACATCAAAAAGATGCTGTCCAATATCAATAGATTCTTCGAGAAAGCGAATGAGTGGCCGTTTCCGATTGGGCAAAATTACAAACTAAGGATTGTTTATAAAACACGTTATAAAAATAAGATTAATAAAAATTATATGATAAAAAACTTTAAAAACAAAAATAAGACAAGCCTTCAAAGTGCACAGCTATGCCGATTTTATGAAGTGGATAGGAGAACCCACAGGTAGACCAGGGATGCTGAATGGACCAGGGCTAAACAAAACAAAAGCACCAATGGACATAATGTATGTTCATGCAAAGCGATGGGAGAGTCTCAATGATCGAGCTTACAGAAACACCAGGGAAGAGAAAATGAGGCTCAACCATTTTATGGAGAAGTTTATGGAAGTAGGTGAATTGGTGAAAAACAGAGAATTCATCAAGACCCTACTCAAGAAGGTGGACTTCAAAATATTCGATCACCCGATCGAAGTAAGAAGAGTCACCAACTTCAAACAATGCTTAGCAAACCTGGTAGCGATTATGGACCTTGTATACGAAGCTGAAGCTGAGTGGTAATGAATGACCCTAGGGTCCGCCTAATATAACGAAAACCCCAATAAAATTAAAACTCCACAAGAAAATTCCCAAAGAAATCTCTGAATCAAGACCATTAAAAACCCAATTTGTACCCTCAGCTTATGATTCTTCATGATGTTTAAAAACTGTGAAAAGTTCTATATTTAAGTAGGGCCAAAAGACTTTTCTTTTGGCCTGAAATTGTTCTGTTAAAACTACAAAAATCAACCTCACAGCTATATCAAAGACCACTGTAAATAAATAAACCCCAAAACAAAGTCGGAAAGGATGAGTTTTGAGAAATTGTAAAATGAGACTAGTCTCAGAAAGAGAAAAATACCGTAGAAAAGCCACATAGATATAGGAAGTAGAGATAATGAGTTAGAATGCAAGTCGAGGTAAAAAGTTTTCGGACAATTGGTCTGAGAAGAAAGTGTCGATAGTGAAAATTCGGGGAATCAGTGGACAAAGAGAAAAAGTAGAGAATTAAAAATCGTCGACTTTCCTAAGACATTAATTAAGCTGTAATAACTGTGTTCAGACAGAGTAATTGATCATCGGTATGCCTCCAAAGAAAATGAAAAAGAAGTGGGAAAACGCCACCAAAGTATTGGATGCCATATTGGCTAAATACGCTGAATTAGAGGTAATAATCGGCCCCTAGGGGCAGCTAGGTAAAAATTAGAGGAAAAAAGATAAATTAAGCACAAACTCATGCCTGCAGAACTGATTGCGGATTCGAAAGAAATGCTCACGGAGATCGTCAAATTGCTAAAAGACGCAGTAGATCCACAATTTGATGATCACGAAATTTTTGACCGACTGAATGTGGTACTCTTTGACTCAGATGAAAACTCAGCAGGTAAGAATAACGACTAATTACATATAAAAAAGTGAATCAAGGAAATTTAGAAGGCCAAGTGGCGAAGCTATTTTATACTCAAGCTGAACAAACTGTCCTGTTGCAGTCTATCATCTTGGGTATCAAGAATGTAAACAAAAATGAGACAAACGAAGATACGTTTGAGAAAATAGAAGGGAAACTCACGGAATGGCAAGGAATGCTAGAAAACCAAATGGATGAAATGAGAGAAAAACTCGAAAAAATCCCGAAGATGGACGCGTTCAAAAAACAAATCCAAGAAAACAATGAAGTGCTTAGAAAGGTCGAGACTAGACTGGAACTTCTGACAACTGAAGAAGTAAGCAAGAAGGCTGAGAGTTTTGAACGGGGACAGGAAGAGATAGACCAAAAAGATCTGCTTGATGAGGGCTTATTTTGGACAAAAGATGAGCTGGAATTGAAAGAATTTCTCCGTTCGAAAATGGGGGAAAAAGTCAGAGAAATGTTTACTCTGATGTCACATCCAGAGATGAACGAATGGAATGACATTGAAACTTGGTGGAATGTTCAAAAAGCACGATGGTTGGCAAAAGATGAATCACTGAAAAAGAACTGGTCGACATTTTATCGAGCAATGTCATGGTGGGCATCTCAATTCATTACTACCTGGACTGGCGTAATCACTGACTTCATGATAAACCCTTATCAAGCGTCACTCCAAGAGATATGTCACAAAACGGCATTTGTTAGAAATGTACTACATTCGATGGGTATAATTTCAAACCAGGAGGTGAAAATACCGTGGGCAAAGCCATTTACGGGAATCGGTAAGTATAAATACAGAGCCTAGGCTCAGAACAAAGTTTATAAAAGATAAAAACCAAACCTTAAGTCAAAGCGCTGACGGAAAAAACTGATTTACAAGTTGGTTCCATCAGAGAAATTCTGGCAGCCGCGGCTCCAAGACGCATGGGGGCAATATGGCTGACAAATCGAGACGCGGAGCATTGGAAGGATATGAAAACGAAAAGAGTGTATGCCCTAAGCTCAAACTGTGACAAACAAGATTATAACCCACCGATCAAGAGAGTCAATGATACGGTAGTAGCACAGTTGTTTCATCTCGCAGAAGCACATGATCAAATGACTAGTGCAAATGACGAGAAGGCGCAAGACAGGTTTGAAAAATTTGTAAATGGAACTATCTCATCAAACCCGACCTTCCTGGACTTTATTAACTCTCGTAGTTTGGAATACTTTGATGAAAGTTATCGAGAACGAGAACAAAGAAGCTCAACACCAACGATGGATCTGAATGACGACTACGAAGATTACGAACTCGTCCCCCAGAAAAAAGCCCGATATTGATCAAATCGTTAAAACTTCTTGAGAAAATCTGTAGTAAAAAACTAACTTAAAAATAGAATTATCAGTCTCTAGAGACAGCTTAGGCCACCCTATAAAAACAAACAGGTAAAACACGGAACACAAATTTCTTATCAAAAACTTAACTGTACAACAAAACATTTTGGACAATAAAATAATTAAAAATAAGCAATCCATTGATGAAAAATAATACTAATATGAATTTTTAGAAATCGGTAAAGAGGGACTAAAAAACCTCTCCTTCTAGAAGGCGTAAACGTAAGATGAAATTATACAAATACAGACGAACGAGATTGACGGTACTATTGAAGTGGTTAAGACCAAAAATCAATAAAACGGCTTGGCGTCAATGGTCAGAGGATTCGTTAAAACTGGATACATGCCTACAGGGCTGTGACTGTGGACGGACTCACTGTGACGAAACATGCCCAAACGAGTGTGACATCCATTGCAATAATGAAAAAATTGACAAGGAAAAATGGCTGACTGATCTCCATTATGTAAGAAGGTACATGCCACCATGTGTAAAAGCGGTTAACTGGCAGAAAAATTGGGTTATGGATAAGAAAGGGAGACTACGAGGGCCGTATACGTATCAGGAATGGCTGAGATATGGTTGGTGGGCATTTGACACATTTCACGAAACCATGAATGGAAAAAAGGTTTATTGGCATCAAGTATTCTTTCGAAATGAAGCAGATTATTATGGGGGGAGCTACAATCATTTCTATGAGATCCACATGATAATGATTCAAAAATTGCAAGGACTGGAGGAAAAACACCGAGCGTCAGATAATGTGTCCAGAGGTTTTGATGTATACAAAAACATTATGCCAATCGACCCAAAAGATGCTGTGAAAATGAGAAACAAAGGACATCTTTTCACTACTCCGGAACCTCACTTCGAAAACCTGCGTCATTTTCACAAGATAGAACAACGGCCTCTAGAGGCAGATCTTATCGAATGGGAAAAATTGGATAAAAAAGCGAAAACGAAGTTCGTAAAAAAGAATGCCAAGAAAGTCCGAAACTGGGAACCAGAACCGGAAGGAAAAAACCTATCTGAAGACGAGGCAGCAAAAATAGCGGAAGAAAGATTTAATCATTGGTATCCGAAAAACCGAAATGTTCCGATTTTGATAAACAATAGAGGTCAAATGGTGCCCCCAGCGTTTCACACAAGGAAAGAATTGGAACATAAATTCTATGGATTCAATATCAAGACAATATCCACCTGGTTGAAAACTGGAGCTATTTACATGCTAAAAGAAGGCGAAATACCAGACTTATTGGTGCCAGCTGTTTATGCAAACATGGACAACAAAGGACGAATGTGTTTGGACGGCGGATGGATAAAAGAATTAGAAGCCTATTCAGTAAAATGCAAGTTGGAAGATCTTCCAAAGGCAATGATTGTATTAAAGAAAGATATGCTTCTAACAAAATGTGACGATAAAAGGAGACTAGTCTCAGACGTAAAGAATAATGTTTTGGGTAAATTTAATGATAAAACATTTGAGCCTAGAAAAAGGGGTTTTCATTTATTCAAACTTGGAAAAGAGGGACGAAAGCTTACTGCATTTGGTATTTTTGGAGAAGTTCTTGAATATCGAGTCGCCGCGTTTGGAATTCCTGGTTCGCCAGGAGAATTCCAACTTACAAACATCATAGCAGTCAGTTACGGCCGATTTTATGGTTTGGAGTGGCAATGCTATTTAGATGACAGACTAATGATGGATTTCAAAAACACCACCACGTGGAGATATGGCCAATTCCAACCACAGAATGCGATAAGAGGACTATTGTTGATAAACGCAGGAGGAGGTTTTGTCAGCTTGGACAAATCAGAGCTTGTGCCAACTACCAAAATAGAATTCTTAGGGATGGAACTGGACACAAAAAGAGGCACAATTGCGGTACCAGAAGAAAAGTGGCAAAAGTTCGTGAAATTGATTAGGATGGCACTGAAAGGGTGGACCACCAATGATCAGAGCTCATGGATCACGTATAGAGACCTAATGAAAATCCGTGGGAAAAGTGTATCGTTCATGCTGGCAGAACCAAAAACTAGATTGTACATAAGAGCCATGACGGAAGAAATTACAAAATTTGATAAAGAAGGATGGTCGCCTTCAAAACCTGTGGAACTAGTTCCAGAATTAGCAAGAGAATTTCGAGTTTGGTTAAAAATGGATCAAGTGAAAATGGTTCACGTATGGAGACCGGAATTCCTGAAAGATGAAAGGCCAATAAAAGTTAGCTTCACAGACTCAAGTATTTTTGCCTGGGGAATGGTATATTTTACCAAGAGTGGAGAGAAAAAACGCTATACACGATACATACCAGAACAACATATCAACAGTCCGATTCACATAAAAGAAGCAATAGCTATCTTAGAAATGCTGAATGACAATCCAGAAGAATTCGAAGATTGTACGATTGTACATTATTGTGACAATATAGGTGT
The DNA here is from genome assembly GCA_004367895.1 of Oikopleura longicauda. Lineage (NCBI taxonomy): Eukaryota > Metazoa > Chordata > Appendicularia > Copelata > Oikopleuridae > Oikopleura > Oikopleura longicauda. The sequence goes on from SCLD01178438.1 coordinate 13,122, forward strand.
TGTATATGGTTATAAAAATCTGGGAACATCAACTCCGGAACTAACAAAATGGATAATACGATTGTATGAGAAACTTAACGAACTCAGATCAGTGATGAGGTAGTAGGAAAAAATTAAGCGTATTTTGGAAAATTCAGAGCCTAGGCTCAGCAAAATAATACCTCCACCTATTCAGAATGTATTGGATATCAACAAAATACATGGTAGCTGATAAGGACAGTCGTATGGTGGATTACAATGAGGAATATATTCCAGTATTCTTCTACAAAAAGATTTGTGAGAAAACCAACATGAAGCCAACGATCGATATGATGGCTACTTCGGACAATCGACGAACCAAAAAATTTGTAAATAGGGGACCGACGAATCACGAGGACGCTATCGCCTACGATGTATTCTCGGTACGAAACTCACAAATCAAAAATGACACATTATATTTTTTCCCACCGAAAAATATCGTAAATCAAGTAATGTTCCTGATTTCCGAGAGATTTATGGAATCAAGAATATTACTGATATGTCATATTTTTGAAGAATACCCACCAGCCTTTGCCAGACTGGTGAAGGATAAGAGAACAAAAATTAGGTATTGGCGTGATGCCCCGATGGCAATCATACCCGACGATAAGCTTTTATTATTCGATAAAAAGGTGATAGAGATCGGCCTCTAGAGGCAGTAATACCGAGAGAAGTAAAAATGTTTTAGCGTTATGCAGGATTCTGGAACAGAAAACCGAAATGTTATGCCATCATTACGATCAATGAAGATTCAAAATGAATCGCTAAAAAATCATTCTATTTCAGACGGAAAAAATGTTCAAGTTTCGATCGTTTGAAGAAAAACGAGTGGCAGCAAAACGAGTCGAAGAAATCCTTCGGGAGGAACTCGATCGTGCGGCGGAGAAGTTCGAACCGGCCGGAAAACTTTTGAATGAGGTTAGTCTCAGATAAATAAACAGCAAATCAATATTAACAAAATTTTACAGATGGAATTTGATCGGTTAGTAACCAGAAAAAAGGATGCTGAACGAATCAAAGGAGTGGAAGTGGCAGTGAAAGAAGGTCGAAAGAGCTGGTGCAAAATGGCGATCTTTCGAGAAATCACCGATCGTATCGAAGACACCCCACCGAATCAAAGTTTCAACTTTCGTGCTCAAAAAGGATATGAAAAGCGACTTATGGAGAAATTTCGAGAGGAATTTTCCGTAGACCCTTTGGATGAACTCCAAAATATCCTTCAACGAGAACTCAAAGATTATCGTCGGTAAGTAACCTCATTCAGAGGATAGAAAACACTATCAATTGACTAATTATAACCATTCAGAGATCAACAGGTCTCGAGCCTCCAGCGAACTCACGATTCTTTGAGAGCTCGAGTACGAAATATGAACGTACGAATGATGAACAACAATCGAAAGAAGCGGGTACGCAACAACCGATTGGGTCCACAACGTGCACGACAAGGGAAAAACAACAATTCTCAAACTGCTGAAGCAGTCCAGGATGCACCGGATACACCAACACAAGGAACAATTGTACTCCAACCAAGCCAAACTCCAAACAAAGAGAAGAAGTGAACCAGATCAAGAAAATCAGATTCACGAAACTCTAAAAAACTTCAAACTCATTTCGGCCTCTAGAGGCAGCGTAAAATAGAAAAATAGGATTATCTTTAGAAAATAATTACCGGATGTTGAACTATTTATTTAGACACTAGGAAACTGTACAAATTCACCATAAAAACTGCCTAATTAACTAAAACTGCCTAAAAATTGAAATAAAAAACTTGGTCACAACAAATCGTGTGTTATAAACCTAAAAGAGTTGAAAAAACGGTTATTTCTATTTAGTTGAATCGGTAGACTGCAGAAGGTCGGTAAAAGCGTTAGTTTATAGACAAAAATTCAGGTCCTAGGACCAGCCATGGAAGAACCAAGAAAAGAATCCCTTCTCGAGATTTATGCAAAATTACCATCGCATAAAAAACTGGATCAGTTTATCGGACTGATCCCGTTCGTGGTTACGGTTAGAGATGACGTTCAACGAAACAGATTCACTCTCACGGACTATAAAGGTAAATAAATGCATCATAAGGCAAATATAACTATAATCAACTATTTAGATGTTGATGATAAGGAAGAGCAAAAAGAATTCCTGGCAAGTGAGTTGACGGAAGCCCAACAGTCATACTCATTGACGATGCGACATGTTACAGCTGCGAAAGTACGACTGGAACGAAAGATCAAATTGGCGGACCCGACAAAAGCCGGAGAACCACAAACGATTGATGCGAAATTGGCAAACAAAACAATTGACCAATTGGAGGTATAAAATCAGTCTCTAGAGACAGCTAATAAAACAGTATTATAGAAAAATCTGGAAAGTGAGAGAACCAAACTGGACAAACTCTCAACCAGACGAGAGAAGGCACAAAAGAAACTGGAAGACTATATGCAAGACTTCTACACCACAGGGGCGAAAAAACCGAATCAGGTCTTCAAGGACGAAACAGGTGATCTCAAAATGTCATGGACTTCCGCGCCATACTACATGGCGGATTACCAACCGGCACGGGAAGATCCAAAAGTGGTGTACCTGACTTACAAAAGGCTACTGATGCAGAACACAAAAGAAGTCAATGCAGATGGACTCGTCACTATACTGAGACGATATGCCGAATGCTTGGACCCAGTGGAACTGCAAAACTTTCGAGACTACGTATTTACAATAGCTCAACAAGTGGAACGAAAGAAGAATGATCCATTGTACACCAGAATGGAAGGGCTGAAGGATGCTTCACGGGTCATGCGAATTGATCATCAACAAGAACTACACAGGTTGCTTTTCAGCATGCAACATGTAGAAGAGCTGAAACAGCCGTTCTGCAAAACGGTATCTCGATCGGTTGACAAAATCAAGCAGAACCTCCTGACCAGTAAAATGCATGTTCCATTTGGGGCGCTGACAATGTCACAACGACAAGAAGTGTCTCACATACACAACAAAGGTATTCCAGAATCACGATACAGCCAAAAACATCATTTCAAAGCGCCTCAAAAACAGCGCTATGACAACAGACGACAAAAGCCGTACGAAAAAGATTTCCGGGAAAACAAAGACCGAAATCGGGATTCAAGAAACTTCAAACAGGATTCAGCCTCTAGAGGCAGCTTCAGGGGCAGACGGTCAAGGGGTAATCGAGGACGAGGTCGTGGTTCAGGAAAACCGCAAGGAGACAATCAGAAAAAAGCCTCAGAGGTACAAAATAAAAAACCCTCTAAGGAGGCTGTATGGAAACATACAGATGAGGATAGAGAAGCTGTTCTGAACGCATTTAACCTCCATGACAATTAATTTACATCACTATTTTCAGTAATGTCATCGAGCCACTGGTTCCAAAAGGTTGAAAAAATTAGGAAAAATTGGATAGGGAAAAAAGTCAACCAACAGACATTACTGAAATTCATTGAAGCAGATTATTTAGGTAAAAATTCTAATAAAATTGAACTTATCAAAAAATATAAAATTCAGATAGAAGTAAAAAAGCATCCATAATGCTCAATCCAAATCAACTGTCAAAGACAATGACAGCAACTTTTTCGGCCCTCCAAGTAGATCACGTGCTGAAACTCAAGGTCAAACATGAAATCGAAAAAAGAAAAAAGTCATTGCAATTGGAATTCAATTTCACACCAAAGATGGCACCCATTATTCATCCAAAAGTGATAATGGAACAGGCAAAGGAACTCTGGTTTGAAAGACGTCCGGCTGGTCAAAAAGCGGTCTTCGCGCGAAAACAAGCAGCACTCATCTATATTATATCGACATTATCAATGAGACGATGGATAGATATTTGCAGATTGAAATGGACAGATATCAAATGGCAAAGAAAGGATCACAACAACTTCCTACTGATCAGAATTCACATTTCAAAGTCGAATTCCGGAGATAAGATTGAAGAAGTAACTCTAGCAGCTCAACCAAATAACTGGTCCTGTCCAATCAAGTTACTGGTCCGATTTTGGCAAATGAACAATGAACCAAAATCAGGTTTCATATTCAAATGTTCAAATCAACGAGACTCAAAAAGCTGCGCCGGGCACAGAGGTAAAAGTTGTATGGGTTATGAGAACGGTGATGCCTCTATGGCTACCATCACCAGATTCGCTAAAAAACGAAAATGGACTCAAACTCCAACAAAACATACAGGAAGACGAACGGGCATAGCCACTGCCTCTTTGCACAACATAAACAGAGAGAGAATCCTTGAAGCTACAGGGTGGGTCAACAATACTGACATGCTGCGGCACTACACAGCAGCCACTCAAGCAGTACGAGAAGATGGTATTGCCAACCTGTACGCGAAAGAATTACAAAAAGCAAAACCTTTTTCCTTATTTGACAACATTAACGGCCTCTAGAGGCAGCATAAAATAGAATTAAAATCACTTTTCAATTTTTTAAAATAGGTAAAAGTTTAGACATGGATCAGCACTTACGGCTACTCGAAAAACGAGCGGACGAATTAAAACAACTGATTAAAATACAAAATCAGCAAATAGAATTACTTCAAGCTACGATCAAGGTAACGTAAATATTATTAACAAGAAAAGTCAATTACGAAATAATTCAGAAACACGAATTGGTAGGCATGGTTCAAATAGCTCTCCTAGACCATCAAAGAGATGTAATCAAACAACTGAGGGAAGAAAACATCAAAAAGGAAAAGACTATTAAGGAAAATGAAAATGAGTACTGTGAAAAATTCCTGAAACTAGCTCAATTTGCTAGTGAACCATGTTGTGAGCAATGTTGTTCCAACAGAAATTACAAAAATTAAAAAACTGTCTCTAGAGACCGATAAAAATCATAAAACATGATTTACAAACTAATATCAGTGACTAGTCACAGCAAAAAATTATTTAAGGGAAGTTCAGCCCAAATAAACACTTTAATAAAAAGCACTAATAGGACACGGAACCATAAATATATCACTTAAAAATTAGCTAAAATTGGTACCAACTCTCACTAAGTCGACTTGAGCTTACGGAGAAATTTTTAAGTGATATTGAACCCCAATTTATATTCTGTAAACTCAAAAATATGGTTCTATCGACCTCATGGATAGATATCATATAAATTTTTTCAATCCTTTCTTACCATAAAATAACTGGGAAAATATTTCAGCTTGCTGAAAAACAAACGGGTTCCATTATTCTGAAACGCCCATAGTGAAATTAGGTCTGAACTACCCTTAAAGCAAAAAATGTCGACAAAAGTTCCATATATGCCGGAGGGAAGTCAAGCAAGACAAATTGCTATCGCCTGGACCCCTCACATGCAGGAACGGATTCGTTTATGGAGTAGAGGGACTAGATTGAGCCCAAAATATGATCAAGCTGCCTCTATCAATGGTGGAAAGTCGTGGAATAGACTTCAATCACAAAAGAACTACGATCAAAGAGGGGTATCATCTGACACATTTAACAACTTCATACGAACCATGCTAAAGGTACGGATGATATAAAAAAATTGAGCTAAAATTAAAATTCAGATGATGAAAGGAGAAAAAGTCATGACTGGAGTGCTTATTCTAGAAGAACTTCAGATGCTCAGTCTTGAACTAGAATACAATAGCGCCATGAGAAAAAGAGTGGATACACTGTTACAAATAATTGTACAAGAGCTGACACTTGAAGCGTTAACCATTCAAAAACTGGCATGGATGATCCGACCACTCTTGGAGGGACGAAAAGATTCAGAAGAAAGAGTTATAAGGGCACGTATGAAACTCATGCCGGAAGAATACGATGACTGTATACACGAACTAACTCAAATCAAATTCAACAGAATACCATTAGGACCGGTCGCAACATCACGACAGATAATGGCCACGGCAGCAGCGTTTCGAAAACTTTATGAGAAAGTGGACAAAGCTGATGCGGAAACGCAAACTGAAAAGGAAACTGATGATTTTGACTCAGAGAATGACGACGAATTATTCGCCTCTGCAGGGAGCGATATTGTAGAAAACTACTTCAGAGAAGATCACCATACAGAGGACGAAAATTGATGACCCTAGGGTCAGAGGTAAATAGAACACAGCACTTAAAACTAAAATCTGGAATAGGGAAAAAGTACTGTCTGCTAAAAGAAAAACTAAAAAATGATATTATAAAGGGACAGACTTAGTATTCCAAGAGATTAGAGTTAAGATATGATTATTTCCATTCTTTAGGATTGTACCTGATTCGTATGTATTACTAAGAGTTCTCAACTTTTATTTCAGGAGCGATAACAATTAGTCATCAATTAGAGAAGGACCAAGCGTGGGTGTATTTTTATTAGTCATTACTATTTTATTTGAAATAAAAAAGAAATAAGGCAGGAGGAGTTGCTCGATTTTCTGGCAAAAAAGCAACGAGCATGATAGACTAACGGTGTCTAGACACAGATAAATAAAGAGAAAAAATGGTTATAATGACCATAAAATGGGGGGGGATGGCCTGAACATACAAATAAATGTCAGGTTTACCCGCCCGAATCTACGATTCACCTCCCACATACTTAGTATGTCATAGATTAGGTACGATATGATTATTTCCATTCTTTAGGATTGTACCTGATTCGTATGTATTACTAAGAAATATTTTTTTTCCCAATATATTGGGAAAAAAGATATTGGGGATTTTTTGGCATTTGAATTATTAAAATGTGGTGTTGAGGCAACAGAGAGCTATGGAA
>SCLD01178439.1:0-46349 GCA_004367895.1 Oikopleura longicauda
ATTCCGTGAGTTTTTCGTCAGGGCCACTGGCTACATTCTTATCCAAATTAATATAGGATATGATTTTGCGTGCCTTCAGACATATCCCATACATGAAACAGGTTTTTTAAATACACAAAAAGTACTTTTAAAAAGTACAATTTCAAAAAAAGAAATATGTGAGTTTTTTCACCTTGGGTTGTAGAAGGTTCATGCAAAAAAACAGAATAATTGGTTCAGCCACATTACCAATCATATCCCAAGTTTATAGCCATGTCTGGATGTCAAAATAATGGGAGTATCCTTAAGAAGCTTACCCTTTCATTACATAATGGCTCAGAACAACAGCATGTGTGATAAAATCTTATTGGCGCAGTTGCATTTCGTTTTGGATCATCTGCATCATTGCCAGTCGGATAAAAATATGCACATTTATCTGAGTTTGCACACTGGTGATTTGACCCTGTTAGTGGTTTTTAAAAATTCTATTCCTTACGGAAGTCATCGTTACTTCTGATTCAACATAAACAATCTTTTCACCGTAAAAATTAAACATAAATTCACCATTATACATTAAACCAACATAAAAACCAATACCTCTACCAACATCTATTTTATCTTGAAGACCAATACATTTTCCATTTGTTGCAACTATGCCCTGCGTATCAATAATTGTATTGGTCGAAGGATCATAATTTTCTTCCGTTATAGAATAAACCATAAAACAATATTGTTTCTCTGGATCGTCGCATTGAATGATTTCCCGTGCGCCTTGAGTACCATTAGAAGTTTTTGAATAAGTGAAGCATTCCATCATGTTACGCTCAATTCCATTGCAGGGTCATTACTTAAATAAAACACTTGAATTATCTCGTTTCACCGTAGAAGAATATATGTGGGGCAGTAATGGCCGTGAGACCCAAAACATAAAACAAATAATAATATTGAATCAATATCAAACACCGAGTCTACCACAGTATGAAAAAGACCAATCCGAAATGGGTTTGGGTGTGTTCTAGACTTGGGTGGCCCAAACCGTGAACGAGTCAATTTCTTCCGTACTTGACACCAACATAGAAAAAAATGCTTTTCAACCAATTCCTATTAAAGTATCTCTGCATCCCCCATTTAGTATTTCGATTTTGTCACTATCTATGATTTTGGCTTTATCCGGGTCAAAATTGTCACTAGTCATGGCATAATAGATTGAGCATATTGTCTCTTTTGTGTCACATGTTTCAATAGTGACACTAGAATCATATTTAAAACATTTCATCTCTGAGTGGTCCTATAGAATCTGAATACTATAAATCTTTATCAAAGAGACAGTTAGAGTCTCGAAACTTATTTTATCGAAGGCGGGATTTTGAATTTATTCGTCGCTTTTAGAGTTGGAATGATAACAGTAAATGTATAAAAATGAGCTGTTTTGACAGCGCTGTCGAAGTAAATGACATTGATATACACGTTTAACCAATGTCGGATACGAACGACGGGCAGAGAAAGCATCAAAGAGTTATCTAGCATTCATGACTCATAACAATGACTCAGATGCGGTCATTTGAAGTCAGGATGAGTACAGAGTTACCATTTGTTGGCACCATTGAATGAGAAAAAGGAATGTTATTTTTTGGCGTCTTTAGCTTTTCGCGCATTTTCCAGAATCATTTCGCGATGGGCAGTGATTTCAGCGCAAGTGGAAATGTTGTAAGTCTATAAAATAGTTATTTATGTTCATGGAAAACAAAAAATACCTTTGATTCGGAATACTTCTTCTTTACGGCAGCAAGTTTCTGTCCGGTCTTTGTAAATTCAATTTGGTAAAGACATTTGCAAAGAAGATTCACAACATGTTTAAGATCTTCGTTACTATATTCACTGAATAAAATTTGTATCATTGTCTCAATTAAAAAAAACTTTAGAAAAAAGACTTGGGAAATAAGTCTACCTGTAGTGTTGCAAAACATCAGTCCATTCGTTATTTCCAAGTAATTGTAATGATAGATTCAGCGCTCCAGCGGCAACTATTGAGGGCTAAATACCATATTTATAAGCTGAAATTAAAAATTTACAATACCTTCATCGACATTAGATCATAATCAACCAATGAGAGCTCGAGAAGGTATTTGGCCATTGAGTGCTTTTTATTTGATTATAGGAACCATAAAAGTATTCCAGAGCTACGTTATAAAATCCCCAACGAACGTACATAGCTAACGGTGAGGATCCGGTTTAACGCAATTACTTAGTCACGCAATTTCGCGCGGCAAATGATAGAGGCTCTACCGCCCCAGTCTGAGTTACGATGCTTTTTTCATTATCATAACAATAATATATATAATCATTCCTGACGGGCTTCCACGCCCCCCATGTTGGAGTATCTGCGAAGAAAACTGATGCTCATAGGTTGACCAACATTGAAATCGAGAATGTGAAAGATTTCAAGTTCCATTTTCAGGATCTCCTCTTAAAAATCATTTTCAACAAGCTCTTATTTTGTCATAAAAGTGGGTAATTCTGCCGTCTTGAACTTACCAGAATTGTATGCATTATCACAAATGTAGACATAATCATCGACTTCTGGACATAAGATTTCTTCAGTTTTACATGCAAGCATAAGAGAGGTGATACCAATAAGTTGCATTTCATTTTTTGAGATTTTTTCGCAGTTTGAAAGATATCTGTCAAGAATACCAACAGTAAGGTATAATGTGTCTGGAACCAGTTTAAATCTTTTATGAACTTGAACGAGCCAGTCAACCAAGATTGATCTCATCTTAAAATCAATTATATTCATCCCCACAATTTGAAACCCTTATATTCACCTTTGGATTGACTTCGGGGTGACCATCTAGATATCTTGGCTCGATAGCGTGTTTATGTTCTAGATATCTGAGATAATCATAAACTTTTTCCACATAGTGACCTGCGAGATAATCTTGGGCACAATCATCATTTTTATTTTCCTGAATCTTTTCAGCTAAAGCCTGTTTTGCTTCTTCAGATAATGAAACTTCCATATTTTCTTCTTCGACAGAATCATTGACAGCTTCTTCGATTTCTGTTTGTTGGATTTTGAGCTCTGCAAAGAAAAAAAGACATAAAATTGCTTGTTCTAAATGATATGAATTTACCTGTTAGTGGCCGTTTGGCGGGGATTTTTCCCTCTTGATTTTTCTGAATCATTTTATTTCTCAATTGTTGTGCTCTAGTTGTTCTTATCTCTCCCAAGGCACCTCTCTGTCGGTTTGCCAAGGCCTTTTGGTTTGCTGAAAAATCCTTAATACCATAAACTTAAAAGAATAATGTACCTATTTGTTCAGCATTGGTGGTGGCTGTGGTCATTCTATTAGCTCGTCTGGTTTCCATTTTCTCTTTCTAAAATTAAATCACGTTCAATAAGTTTTTATTGTTCCGACGTGTTCAATAAGTTAGTTTTTTGAGTATGAAAAAATATATTTTGAATCTAGAGAAATAAAAATTGTTCTCGTGGGTTTCTCGATCACTGCCAATGAGCCAATTTGAAATTGCGCTCCAATAATGACGCCCACGTTTTTTATCTCCTCGTCCGCGATTACGTCATCGATGAACAGGAGAATGAGTAACAACCTTTGTATGGGGTTTACCACCCTTCCGAACCGGCTACCGAGTTTATAAAAGTATAGTTTTGACGGCATATTGGACACGAAGCGGTATCAACGAATTTCTCCAATTGAACACGACATTTTTCATGAATAACGTGACTACAAGAGAGTAAAGAAATTGGTTTTGTTCCGAGTGGACATAAACACACTGAACATTCTGAAGAAGGCTTTCAAAGAATTTCAACATTTGAATTATAATCTTACAGTTTACATTGAATAAGAGGTATGTTTGTGTCAACCTATGAAAAGCGTAGGAAGGCCAACGGAATTTCCAATATCAGGGTATTGACCCTTAAATTGACCTTATCGATTTTTGAAATTCTAAATTATGAGTGACCGTTTAGAAAGACCAGGCCGCGCGGCGAATATTATTTTGTCAATTTTATGGTTTATCACAAACATTAATGAATTATTACTGATAATTTATTATAGATGAAATGCTTTCCTGGGCGCGGCTATTAGCTTTTTGATAAAGATCTGGAAGAGTGTCAATTTTGATCTGAGAGAATATCGCTCTAGCGTGTTCTAGAGCAACATCACTTTGGTCGATCAACACTGAACTATTTTTTGTCATTGTCTGTGCTTCACCAACTGCTTTATTAGAATATTCTGATATACGGAGCTGAACACGTTGAGCTTTCCAAAATTTTTACATTCGCCTATTTTTTCATTTTGCCTATTGATGCCTATTTTCAAAAAATATGAAAAAAACATGAAAAAATATTTTTTTTATATTTAAAAATGTTAAAAATTCCTTTGAGAAATGATAGTGCGGGTAAATCAGAGTTTCGTAATAATCTTCTTCTTACTAAGAATGATTTGACTAAAGATTGAATTTTTCGTGCAGCGTTATTTCGAGCCTGTTTGATTCCACGTTTCGATATTCGTTCTTTGTAATTCGATCGACACATTGGACATTTTGGCTCAGCTTGATTTATTTTCGTGGCTGCAAGACAGCTTTTGTGGAACACATGACCACATGAGGTGAGAACGGACTGATTTTTACCATGAAGATTGATACATATCGGACACGGTTCAGTAAACAGCTTGCTTTATTATTTGAATTTTAATTCAAGGACAGATGCCCTAAGTGACACAATTTAATCACCTACCGAGTTATCGCAGAATCTTCAACTAATTCCCATTCAGCAAAAGATAATTCACCTGCCGCTTTTTGAACCAATCCCATTTTTTGAGCAACGGTAGGTTTTGTCGGACGTGAACGTGCACCACGAATAGGTCTACGTCTAGTTGGTGGATGCATATCTATATCATCTAATCCTAGACTCTCTAGAATTGCCTGCTGGTGTCCTGTCGACTTCAACGCACGATTCATTCTGGAAAATTATTAAGATAATTTCGGCTCGATCAATGGATATTTCAGAATAAATTAATTTAACTAAAGTCTAAAATTGAGATAAAATCAGTTTTCCCAATCAAAGAGATTCATGAATGAATTCTTTATTCATTTGCTATGTTGATTCACAGCTTTAGCAACAATATTCCATGCATCTTGATATCGCTCGGCACAAGTCTCAATACACTTTTTATCTGAAATGACCGTTTTTGAGGGATATTAGGTTAGGGATATTGTCTGTTCTAACTGTAACATTTTCTTACCAAGTGTTGATCTTGCATTATTGTCACAGGCTTTCATACAATTCATTTGAATACCAGCCATAAGAGCAGCATAATGTTGTTGATCCAACTGTTGTTTTAACATTGCCTTCACTTGCTTCATTGCATCTCCCACACTTGGATCACCACCAAGACCCATACCAGGGTCGACACTTTGTGGTTGATATGAACTCATTGGTGGTGCGCTTGAAGTACTTTCTCCACTGTCATATTTATCGTCAAATCCTCTAGATCTTGATCCTTAATTTTTATTGATTGTTTCAAACCGGTTCCGCGTCATTTAAAAATACACAACTAACCAAAACCCATTTCTTCACTTTTTGGTGGTGCTTCAGCCTTTTCAGATCCTCCAAACCAACCCATTCTGAAATTATTTCTCTATTTATTATTTTATTTTTCTCTTTTCGGGGCAGCGATCAGAAGCAAAAGTGAATGAGTCATACAATGATTCAGAGTTCTCCATTAGTTATTAAGTTAATTCATTTTTAAAACTATTGGATCTGAATATTCACTAAAGATTTTTAGGAATATTGGTTGGAACAATAAAGTTGGAAGAGAAAAATGTCCAATTTGAACGAAAACCAAAAAAAAGTTGAAGTTGAAAGGAAGAAACAAAAACCGGAAGCAGCATCAGTTTTAAATACGAAATTATCTTCTGCGATCGGAAGATCTTCTTCTTCGGCGGTATGAACGATCATCAGAGTCGGCGGAAGATCTTGAAGATGAGCTCTTATGTCGATTGTTGTATCTGTTCATGATTTTAGATAATGTTTTTTACTTTTTATTTATTATTTCAAAAGCTCGTAAAACATGTTTTAGCGCAATTTATAAAATCTAGATCCTGTCGCGTGATCGTCTTCGATTCGATCTTTCTGTTTGATTTCTACTATAATTGTCATATCGTGGTGGGCTTCTACTTCTCCTTCGTCTTGGTGGTGTATGTGACCTTCGATGACCTCTATCTGACCTCGGTCTCGGGCTTCTCGATCGCCGGTCCGAATTCATTTTTCCAAAACTTTTTCTCATTTCTTCCATTTCAGCAGCCTCCGCTCTCGTCTTCTCATGAATTTCGGCACCCCTAAATGATTTAATATGAAGTTGCATATGCATATGCTACAAACTCACTTTAGACAAGTAATATGCATTTCACGACCGTCCAATGGTAATCCATTATATTCCTGCGTTGCTTCCAACCCAGCTTTCTCTTCATTAAAATCAATGTGACACATTCCAAGTGATTTACCGTCACGGTGACGCAAAATGACACACCTGAAAAGACTTTTTACGCTCTACTCAACCTATGTATTTTGCTACGTTATAGTATTGATTTACTGTCACCCTAAAATCATGATCTATCTAATACGATTTCTCCAAAGTTACTTACTTGGTTATCTTTCCAAATGTATTAAATAATTCTTCTAGATCTTCTGATTTCACCATGAAATCTAAATTTTTGATAACGAGTCGAGCCCCAGTTTGTGGTATATTCTTCTCGTGATGATTCTGTTTACGGGGTTGGGTTTGATTTAATGACTTTGAATGAAATTCGGGTCGGTTGGTAAGTCCATTTTTTGGTATTTTTTGAGTAATTTGTTGGATAGTTCTTTTGAAAACCCCTCCACCAATTCGACGATTTGCACCACCACCACCGCCGGATTTACTTTTGATGCCTGAACTTGAAACCATTCTCTTTGACCTCTGGTTGACCTCAATCCAGATTTCAAAATCGAAAAAACAAAATATTTCGCCCTGGAGTTAATTTGGCGTTATTCCAAAATTACAGTCAGATTTTGAAAAATTGGTATGGCTTGTACCCGAAAGTGATTTGGGTCGAAACTATTCTTGTTTGGTGTCTGACCGAAAAGTTTGTTCGAAAGAGAAAGAGAGAGAGACTGACATTGGCCAATCAAACGGGATATTTTTTTGTTAAATTGAAAAAGAGAAAAAAGACTTCAGACTACTACAACTGATTGCATGTGATTTTACAGTCAGAGTCAGGTGACTTAATAATCTTAGTCACAAAATTCATTCAGAAAAACATGAGATTATCAACAAACTAGAGAATGGGAAATTGTTTAAAGACAGAAGTGTCCGATGATGAGTCACTCCTTGGTGAATCAGATCAGGAAACAAATGGTGAAGTGCAAAGAAATCGGGAACGATCATCAGGGCAATCCGGACAGTCGGGACGAAGACGAGATAGAAGAAGACGTACTCGTGTGCGGGGTTATATGGCTCCTAATGTTCTCAGTATCCCTGATCCAACACATTATTTTAATCTAGGTATGATATTAAATTCAAAGTGAAGGTTCCTCGATATCAACTAAAAGTTACATCACCCAGCCTAAATTAAAACTGACAAAAGTTTAATCCATCATAGGAATGGGCTGTAAAACTTTAACATGAATAAGTTCTGATTCATACTGTTCATGTTTCTAAAAGCGGAAGAAAGTCAGACTGTAATTATATTTTGTTCAGGGCGAAACAGACAATTGAATTCCATGAGCGAAGGGGAGCAAATTGCTGTTGCCCAACGTCTTGGAATGATTCAATATCTACCGTTATGGGATTTATTAGAAAAACTTTTCTGGTAATTTTATATCGTCGAATATTTAATATCGAACAATTATGATAATCAATAGATCAGGGCGATTGATTTTTTGATGACACGTTTGAGTGACGACAAGTTTAGTCCGTCATATCTTTTTTGTCATCCCTATTGGACTTGAACAAATGTCATGAGATTCATGATTGTCTACGACACCCTAGACCAATATGTTCAAACTCCTCATTATAAATCCTAAATCAGACAGCTATTTGGAATATTGCCGATGCCCAAAAGATTCGCGAATGTGCAATTTGTTTTGAAGATTTCAAAGATGGAGACGAAATTCGTTATCTACCATGTTGCCATTTTTATCATTCGAAATGTGTTGATGATTGGTTAATCAGGAAAATGTTCAATTTTATTCCAAAAATGAGATGTTAGGTTACAGCATCAGCTCAAGGCAACAAACCTGTCCCAAATCATAATGTAGCTCAGTTCAAATCGAATTCGGCCCAGTTATTAACATCGGAAAGATCTTTCACATGTCCGTCATGCATGGAGCCAGTTGAACTTGGTTTACAAGCGTCAATGCAACAAAATGAGTCATAATCGGCTGATATAACTCAGTTCTCTACTGTTGTTATCTGTAAATAATTCAGGATGTCCATATATTACCCCCATGGAAGTTTCTTTGGTCGTTTCAGATCATTTCTCTGGGAATTTCTAGTTTTGGCTCCCTATTCGGTTCCTTTATTTGTGTAGTGAATTGTCTTCAATTTGTTACTAGACCGGTACTACACCGGTACCGTTTCTTCATAAGAAGCCTATTACTCCAATTTATTCGGTCAACAGCCGAGTAATAGGTTCAATATTCAAAAAACCCGTTTATCGGTTTAAAGTATTATGTTTTTCATAATCACGTCCCACGCTTATGTGCCTGTAAACGCAATAACCGCTCTAATGCTTGCCGACGAGACACGATTTGTAGTCGTCGTAATGCGCTGCTATAGGCCTGAATTATTCCCTAATCATTGGGGCCTAATCATGCTCATGGAAAACCTCTTCTAGGGTGTATATTCCAGACTTCAACAAACTATCAGATATTCCAATATAGAGCTTGTAATCTATTAGTGGTAGATTTTCTCCTAAAATGCGTAGGCGTATTCCCATGCGCATCTCCATCTTAATATTTAGTCACTGTTTACTCGGTGCTGGACCACCTTCTCATTTAAAAAAATTCGAACAAAAAATCGAAACTGACCCAAATAAAAAACTTAAGATATCGATTTCGGCTCGGTCCACGTCAGAGAAAATACATGAAACAAGAAAAAGGTAAGAAGTTCGGAATTTATTTCTAATACATTTTAAAGTGACTTAAGTACGTAATAGTTATAGTACGTATAATAATAATTTATAGTATATCATAAAAGTCAGGAACCCAATAATCATTCCAAAGAAACCACTTAAGTGGCAGCGAATATATTGTGTATCGTATGATTAATAAGGTTTTTTAAACAGGTCAAAGCAGGTCGATAGTTTTTGAATTTAGAAATTTATCCACGAGTACCTATATTATATAGGCTATATATAATATAGACTTTATGATATATTAAACAGATTTAGATAGTAAATAGATTTCGAATCCAAAATCGTTCGTTGTTTTTTTTTATTTTTGTTGGTAAATTTGCAAAAATCATTCGTTGTATTTTATTTTTGTTGATTTTTCAATAGGATCGCTGAAATTTAACCGAGTTTAAATGAGTGATTATCCTTAATTAAGAAAATTATTTATTAAAATACAAGATCTGTACTATTTCGTCCTATATTTATAAACATAGCCTGACCTGAATATTGGCATCACTTTGTTTAGAAAGACAATTTTAACACAACTGGTATAAGTGTATTCATGACGTCATTAAGTGATAAATAAACTCACTTTATTCGCACTTGCATAATAGTAATATTTAAATGTCAAGGCCAAGGTTACATTCCTCTTTCTCACAGATATTCACCCGCTTTTGGGTAAATTGAAGTGTTTTGGGTCAGATGGAGTCACCAGCGTTGAAGTCACCATGGTAATCGATCCATAATATTGTATATTATATAATCCCGAGAATTCAAAAAAGATTATTTGCAAAAATATCCAGAAAGAGAAAGGCAAATATATTAATTGTTTAGAATCAGAGCTGAAATGAGTACAAATGGAAGTTCTCAGGGAAGCCATGGGAGCAAATCCATTTCAACCATTGAATCGGAATTAGAGATTATGACAAAACGACTCGACTCTACTTCAAAGGAAAAGGAATTGATTCTTCCAAAACCAGTACATGCTATGAAATTTTTATTAGACGAGACTGCCCTTGTAATTTAAAAACCTTGAAAAGACTGGAAGAAGACCACGGCCAGCTCCAATGAACCTAAATACAAATTTTCCAAGAACTCCTTCGCTCAATACTAGCATGTCTTCCAATTCTTCGTCCGCTAGACTAAAACCCAGGTAAGATTTTGAATTTTAAATAACTGCAAATATAAGGAATCATTTTGAAAATGAATCTAAAGCCTAAATTACAATTCAAGCCTTGACCTCAATTCACGTCGAAGCGGGTCAGGATTCGCTCATATTCGAGGGTTTGATCATGAAAATGTTCAACTCGTTGGCCTTGGACAAGTCGATATTGATGGAATCGTTTATAAGAATATAACAGAACGCGATTTTACTCAATATGGCAGCGGTTTTCTAGGTAAATAGACTGAATGATAGGTATCCACATCAATACCGTATAATTATAATGTGGCTTTAGGGAGTGGAACATCGGGAACAGTATTCAAAATGAATTTTAAACGAAAAGATGTGGCTGTCAAACAGATTGCCAAATCAGATGATAAAGATGAAATGAAAGTGAGTAAATCAACATGTTATTCGTTTCTTTTAAAATCACTATTTAGCGTCTGCGAATGGATTTGGGGGTCATGATGAAATCAAATTGCAGTTCTATAGTCAAATATTTAGGTTCGTTTATGCACCGATTTTTTATTTTTCGTTCTAACAAATAATTATTTTTTTAAAAACAATTTTCAGGCGCGGTGAATTCAGATGCCTCAGTATGGATTGTTATGGAACTGATGCTAACATGTTTTGATAAAATTCTCAAAACGCTGAGAATGCCAATTCCGGTTCAAGTTCTCGGTTCACTCTCAGTTTCCGTCGTTCAAGCACTCAATTATCTGAAGGAAAAACACTCAACTATTCATCGCGATGGTAACACACGCAATAAGCCGCTTGGACTAATCTTAATTCTAGTTAAACCGTCAAATATATTGGTCGATCACGAAGGTAGAATCAAGCTTTGTGATTTTGGCATATCGGGTCGTCTGGTAGACAGTCAAGCCCGAACACGCGGGGCCGGATGTGCCGCTTATTTGAGTCCCGAACGAATTGATCCCGAACGCGGAACATATGATGTCCGAGCTGATATTTGGTCACTTGGACTCACCCTTATCGAACTAGCCACAGCCCAATTTCCATATTCAAATTGTAAATCTGATTTCGAAGTTTGTGCTAAAATACTTCAAACCGAGGCACCTCAACTTGGAGTTTCATTCCCAGCTGATATGCAAGATTTTGTCACTCAATGTTGTATTAAGGTAAAATTACATTCTAAAATTATCATTTGAGCAAACTTTCGTCATAATCGAAACCAAATACGAACTTCTATTTTAGAACGTCGAATATAGACCGAAGTATCCCCAACTGATGAGACATTCATTTTATTTGAATCATCTCGAAAGACGTGACCGAGATCAATTAACGAAAAAATGGCTTGTGACTCACAATCTCCTGCTACAGTGCAATTCATTCACATCCTCAAACACAAGAGAAACTCCGAAAACCGCTGTACACACTCCCCAACCGGTATTTCCTGGATTTTCAGCTCATTCTATCGCCTCAGCCACACATGGGCGAGAGAATTGGGCTTCATTTTCAAACGGCCAGGGTCTGGACACTGTTGGACCAATTAATTCTGTTTCAGTCAAAATTGAAAACAACAAAAACCAGGATTTAATATCATGGTAAATAAATACATGGAATTCTGATTTGCTTTTTTATTTGAAGCATTTTTACAAATTGGTTCTTGGGCAGTGGTTTGCAGAGCAATAAATTTATTTTGCCAATTTGCCATTTAAGGTCCTTAAGCCTCAGAATTCAAAAACTAAAAGTTTGTACTTTTTGATTTTGAATTTAATATAGTAACGGTGACATGCATGTTTAGTAAATTCCTTGCAAAATGATAGTGGATTTGATCTCAGCTCTACATATCGGACAATTCGTACTTTTCCGTCCCATCACAACATTAGCTGCAGTCTTTCTCATGATCGTCTCTGAACATTCGACGCAGGCCATAGAGTGACCGCATGGTCCATATGCAACTTTCTTCCTATCTTCTCCGAATACCTCACAGCAAATTGAACATTCTAGCTTTGTATCGATATCGGAATCGTTGATGATTTCTTCATATCCTATTATTTCCATTTGAAGCCGCTCTATCTTCGTCTTACATGTCTTAAATTCCCTATCAACATCACGAATTTTCTTTTTCTTTTCTTCTAACTGGGTTTTAAGTTCTACTATTTCCGCATTAAGTAACGAAACCTGATTACTTTTTGTATTAAGATTTTTTAATTCAGCTCTTTGATTTTCCATTTTCTGCTTTAAATGTTGAGTCTGTTCTGTAGAATTCTTCAGTTTAGTTTTCAATGATTTCAATACGGTTTCTTGTGATTTTTTATTCGTTTCCACAATGACCAAGCTATTGATTTTATCCACATGTTTCCTATTTTCGGTTGTTAAATTATTGATGGACTGTTGTTTGAAATGAACATTCGCTTTCAGTAACTTATTATTTTCTAATAAGTGACTGATTTCTAAATTGGCTTTATCTTCCAGCTGGATAATTTCTTGCTGTTGGCTTTTGATAGTATCTTGCAGTACTCCATTCTTTACATTCACACGACGCATTTCCAATTTTAACCTTTCAAAATTTGCATTGGAAAACATAAATCTATCTGTTTGTTGTCTTAACAAAGGGACCCAAAGCTTTGGAACTTTACTATTGAATTGCGCGGTCCATAATCGTTAATAGTTAACTTGGAAACATAAGTTAGAATCGTAAGGGATCGTAAAAAATTTTTTCGAGTTTGACCCTCATTCTTGTGTACCACTGGGTCAGGTACTTTAGAGTCTCAGGAATCGACTGGTAAAAAAAATTTTTGAAACTTCGAATTTTTTACTGTTAAAATTTGGACCCCAAGATTTGTGGTCGAAATTCTGAAAATTCATTAAAATTAAATTTGAACGCAAACTCTGGCGTGTTTCCTAGGTAAATCGACACGGCTCGAAATCATTCACGGGTGGATTGAAGGAATTTCCACGTATTCAAAA
This sequence comes from Oikopleura longicauda, assembly GCA_004367895.1. Lineage (NCBI taxonomy): Eukaryota > Metazoa > Chordata > Appendicularia > Copelata > Oikopleuridae > Oikopleura > Oikopleura longicauda. The sequence goes on from SCLD01178439.1 coordinate 13,250, forward strand.
TTTCTGACCTCAAATGACCTCTTTTACCCCTGAGGTCATTTTGAGTTTTATTTTTGGATTCAGATTTCGATTCGAAAGAATGTTTCCAAGTTAATAGTGGTGTTTCTGAGTTCCAATCTCCCGTTGATCCCTTGTCTTAACAATGATGTGAGTTCATTTATGGATCGTTGTTTATTGGAAATCGTCTCGCGTTGAGAATTTATGTGTCGAACCAATTCGTTAATATACTTCTCGAATGATCCAGGATGTGATTTGAACTTTTCAATCACTTTATCAGTGTTAAACTGTGGATCACTTGTGCATAGTCTATCCATGACGTAGCTAGTACCAATAACAATAGAACAAAGTATAAAAATTATATTTCGTTTTTTGAAGCCGACTCTTAGACAAATACAGTCGTGTTCACAAATGAGTAATTGAACGACTTCATTTCTAGGGAATCCAATAACTTGCTGTTGAGAAAAACTATTTCCCATTTCTCTCAAAGGTCATTAGTGTATTAAATAGTTCACATGTGGGTTTTATGACTCATGATATGACTCAATAATAAACTACAGCACATCGAAGTAAAGATGAAATGAAATTATTAAATATGAATCATATTATATGATCCCAAATATTTCTGTCGAAGAGCTTTCAAATGATAAATGGATCGTAACAACCCAATGATGAGAACCTATTCAAAATCGATTTAGTCCTTATTAAGTTAATGGTCAAGTTCATTTTTTAGTGAAATTACTTTTTCGTCACATAATGTAACAATTTGAGTTCCACACTCCCTGAAAAATATGTATCGACTCGGTATCACAGACTCATGATGGGTCAACCATCATCTCTCAAGGACTTTGCTTCCTTAGTTTAGTTTAAGGGCTAAGTGCGTTTGAAATACTTGAGAAGAGATCTATGCTCATTTCTTTCAGAAAGTCTATGAACACTCATAGAATAGAAATATTAAAATGACCGTCGCGGAGGTCAATACAAATATTTTTCAATTTTCCTCGCAATGGCCATTTTGATGCAACTTGTTTTATAGAGAAATTTACATGGATTCACATTTGAAATTCAGCATGCAGCTGAATGTGATTTATGGAACAATTGTTCCAAAAATTGTTTCGATTACTAAAGCGAGGAACTTCTTCCCGATGATCATTAGGCCCTTAAACCGCATAGGGATGACGCTCTTGGACACAAATCTTTTGTGAGGGGGAGAGGAGGGAGAAAAGGCCGTGATGCAGAATTTTAACAAAACACTTATTGTGTCCCAGACTGTATAGGACATTTGTAGACGTATAGGGACAATGACCATCGGGAACAGACATGTCAGATCTCATGCCTACATAAAATTATATCAATATCTTATGTTTTCAAAGAATTAGGACAGTGTATTTTCCTGGGAATTCACTCGACACATGATGTAAAATTTATGGATTTTTTAAATACAGATAGGCCCATCACCAACATGTTATGAATATCCGGACTATAATCATGCCGAACATTCCCTCAATGCGCCTCCAGTGGTGAATCTTTAAGTTAGTTTAGTTTCTATAAATCGTTAGATTTGCAGAATGACGCGAGCATTATTATATAGATAAATTACTTTTTCATAAACGGAAATTCTATATTCTCTGGATTAAATGCGTAATTCATTGACGAAATTTTGGAAATTCTTATATAAATTTCAGTAAAACACAGTGATCATGTGCTAATTCTCTGAACAGCTTGAATCGCAAGATTGTCATGTCGTTACTCCACCGACATCTTAACAAGATTTAATCAGAAACCATATCATGCCGAGTCGTTTAAGATCTAAAAGACATATAAACGCTATAAAACAGAAAAACGAAAAAATGTTTTTGGATCATCTCGATACAAATTGACTTAAAAATCTAAGACAGGAATCGGAATTCAAGTTCTAAGGTACTGGTTTCGCGTTTGGCCAGTAGTAAAATTTCGTTATCTTGTATAACTTAAATAATTCAGAGAGTTTTGTATATTTGTATATTCGGAAAGTAGTTCTCCTCTTTGTGAGCAGAATATAATATTTTATTTAGTTATAGGCATTACCAATTGAATGAGTGTCAAGACAGCCTTTCATTTGTTGATAAGATTGTCGTTGGAGAATCTTTAATTCGAATAAATTATTTGGGTGCCTATAAACTTCCGTGTCTATCAGACATGATGATGTCTTGATTCAGCTCTGATGACGTCACCAAAAAAAGTAACTTCCAACGTTTTTTTGTAAAAAGCTCAATGACTTAATCTTATAATGATGTCACCGTATATAAACGTATAAAATTTAGTTTGCCATATTCCCTCTTGGAAATGGTTTTTCTACGTCGAATGGGAGATTAGCTGATTCATTTATAAGCCGCGTTCTAGAGATTGAACTATTCTCAACCATTCAAAATTCGAATAAACACCAAAAAATGGAGAGTTGCCCATCAATCAATTGCTTTCTCAATCAACAATTCACTCTCATGTTCTGTTTTGCTACTATATTATGTGCGTTCGTCCTATCAATGACTGCCATTTCGATACAAAACTATTGTAAACTGAGGCGACTATCACCCGAAGGAAGAATGAAAGCAAGAATTATCACAAACAGATGCGAAACTTTTATCCAAAGTCAACTGGAGATCTCTTGCAAAGATAGAATTTTAAGACTTGTTTAAAACCTCGTTTCAAATTTTCCTGTTTCAAATCTAACCTATCATATTGATTGTTTTAAAATTAAATCTTAACGAAAATTCTGAATTCTTATGGCAGTCTTTTTCATTAACAATAAGGATCCCTGTATAATGGTTCGATATAGAACATGTCTACATAAGAGTGAATCCCCTTCTGGAACAATTCACATTCAATACTGTAACAAGTCCTGTATACGGCACAATAAACTAATAATAATAATAAAATGGCAGTCATTGATAAGAATCATTGATCGAGGGGCCCTGATACCTTAATGAGGGGTTTATTTATGCAGTTTCCTCGTCTTTTTTGCGTCGTGATAATTTATGGACAAGGCCTTGTAAAGCTCCTTATTTTCCCCTTTCGAGCCGTCATATTTCTTCTATTCTTGGACCTTAATTCCCTGCCTAATGCCCAATGTCAAAAAAAGAGGAAGAAAAAAGTTTTACTCTTTTACTCGGATCCCCAACTTAGATTTGATATCATTAGACATTAAAATCTCATCTTGAAACGTTTTTTGATCCATCATTTTTCGACCTTCAAAGTGGCATTTAATTTCAAGTCTGATTGACATTACTGGCTGACGTGTCGTATATTCAAAATGATTCTAAAATGCATTCTAAAATCTGCAATTTCACACATTAACCCTAGCTATGAAGCATATGATTAAACATTTGGCAAAGGTTAAGTCTTTTTGAGTCACGACTGAGTCTTAAAAATGAAAAAAATGATGGTATCTCCGGGGTTTCCTATTGAATATTCTTATCAAACCTGTTTATCTATTCCGCTATTAAAAATAAGCAACCCTCCAAAACGCTGAATTTAATATGCATCATGTAGATTTTGATCTTTAAAATAAATAGAAGGAAACTCATTCAATCAGTTCGATCGCCCCCAGTGGGTGGAACATCGTCGTGATTATTAAAACAGCTTTTTCACAATATCGGAGAAAACGACTCCGATAAAACTTCGCTCGATCTTAACAGAAGGAAGCGATTTAAGAGATTTCAACCGGAAGTATTAACCGGAAGTGAAAAGATCTTGATCGATAAAAAAAGACGAACTGGGATGAAGCTGTCCCTGTCTCTTCTGTCGATGCTGCAGTCCGATGCAGTATCTAATGCGGAGATCACATTTGGTTCTGCAGATGGTGCAGGATAGTTTAATAACAGTGTTTATCATTCCCATCCAGGGACCCTTATGATCATATGTAATGTTTGAAGAGATGAGAATAAACTTAAATAAGGGGACATTTTTGAGATTGAAGCATGTGCTACTATCTACATGCCAGCAACAGCTATTCAAGCAGCTGGTTATACTGCGTTGAGTAGTAGCGATCCTAATGGACTTTGCATGGGGATTAACACTCAAATGCAAATGCTTGATATTGTAGATATACTTGGTGCACAGGCCGGAGTCAAAAGTAAGTAATTATAGATTGAATTTTGTTTTAATAATAACAATTTAGCCTGTTTTAACACCTGTAGCGGCGATGGAGCTGGTGCAGGTGGAAAGCCAGAGTTGGATAACAATTCTGATGCTGCAGCCATGTCTGGGAATAGTGCTTCTGCTTTCCTTTCAAATGGCGCCCCAAATCCGGGGCTATTCAAGAAAGAATTCGCCTGTTTCGACTTGTGCGCCGAGTTTAACGGTTCGGCGTTTCAACTTAACGGTGGTAATGGTGATCACAAAGTCTTTGAAGGTTGGGGATCTCATGGCAGACACTCAAGGGTCATATAATGTTGTACACTGAGCCTAAAACTTTATTCGTTCGGTTTATTAACGACGGTTATAATATTCATAGTCTGGACCATAGATCTGACAGGTCCTGAGATTCCTATCAAGATATTTTATCTGATCAACTTGGAGACTATGTTGATGGTCTAGAAAAAAATATTGAAGAAGCTGTTATTGATGCAGTCAATGCCAGATTAAAATCATCTGGTCAGTTATCAGCTGGTGATGTTGCTGTAACTATGGTCCAAGCTGAACATGATCTTATTCATTCGGATTCTGGATCTGGGTTTGATCAAACAATCGACACAGCAGGTGACGATGTTGTGCCAGATGTCACCGCAGAAGTACCTGATGTTACATCAAATGATACTGACGATAGTGTTACTGAAAGTACATCCTTCCCAGGAAGTGATGTCATTGGAATGACTGTTGGTTTTTCGATGCATTTCCCAGCGCTTTGGTTAATCAACACAATGTTCTCTGACATCGAAGACTTTTGTGAAGTCTTTTCCGAGATGACATGTGCCGAAATTAACTCAGACGATGTCGGTGGCTCATGCTGGATCGAATCATGCGATCAACAATGTTATGCTAATGGTGACGCTAGTGATGATGATGCCACTGTCTTCACTGGATCTTTCGATGACAGTGTAAACAGTGAAGTTGCTGCTATTTGGGGAGATTCTTTGAACAATCAATCGAATGGCTTATTTGCCGCGGATAACGGAAACATAATTACTACTGATCCAAGTGCTAAATCGAAATATGCATGTTTCAGTGCTGTAATGACTGTTCACTTGGATTCTGGGGCAGCTGGTGCTGTTCAAGCCGTGCGTGAAGCTGTTATCTTTCCCGAGGTCGACGCTACCCTCACAGATACTATTCTAAGAGAGTACATGGTTCATGAGGCTAAAAAATCAATGAGAGACACAGTATTAGCAGGTCCACTGAACTGGGAAGAAAGTCCTGTTGCTCATCGCATTGCCCACGGTGGTTATATCTGTGAATCCAGCCCCGATAATGATAAAGTCTGTCTGTTACAAGATACAAAAGACGCTGGCTTCATTTCAGGTGCACAGGGACTCACTCAAGCCACTCAAATAGCCCGTTTCAATGAAGATACCAAGGCAGGCTTATCTGGAATTAATTGTAACGCATACAATGGTGGCTGTAGTCATATTTGTGATGGACCCGGGCTTGATGGTGAATGCAAATGTCCCAATGAATGTTGGGAGCTGCAATCCGATAAAAAACTATGTAAAATTGGAGAGACAAGATATGCTTTGGTTTGTCACTCAGACCGCATGGAGGCGCATTTGGCAAAATGTGTTGTCAGTGGTATGAGTCAATTTAGACTTGGAGCCAGTGATTGTACCGAGGACACTACTGTTGAAGGATTAGCTGCTAATATGCTTGAATATGATGATCACAATACTCGTCCAGCTATCACAAGTCATGACAGCTGCTCTTCTTCCTCAGTAACATGGTTGAAATCATAATTTCTGAATAATCACGAATTTTGTCATTAATAATACCTCATTATCACTAAAACATGTTTGTGAAGCTTTTTGTATAATTTGAATTTTGAACCAAAATAAGGTGTGGTCGGCACAAGCTGGGAAAGTGGATGTTTGAGATTTATAACGAAACTGGACGAGTGTTCAATGGACGTCCATGCTGATTATCAAAAAAATGAACTTTTGTTCATTCAAGAATTAATCACAACTGATTACAATGCAATGTTCCAATCATTTGCATCAAATACAAATTCACTTAGGTGTGTATTTCCTTTTGGATCAAGCTTCTGATTGGTAGATAGTTCTGGCTGTTAATTGGCTGAAAGCGCACAACTTAAAAACCTTTTTAAGTGAAACTTCACAAAGCGAAGCAATGATTAATGTTGACCCAAGAGTGTCTGTTGATTTCACCTGTAAGTATACAGCAGATTACACAACAGAACAAGCCTCTGTTGCAACATCACCAGACAATGTGACTAAACATTTAATGTCACAAGGAATGTTTGCTTATTCTCTCAAGGCTGGTTTTATAATACGAATATCTGATTAATTCATCATTATTTTCGCCATTTTAAACCCAAATTTAAAGACACTTAAATTCGAGAACAACAATTTGGAAAGTGATCCGAGTCCTACTACTATACACTCTACTAGTGGTGAAGCTGGGGATGCTTATAATGTTGGTGAAACGCTTTACTTTGCCATTTGCGATAATCAGAATCTGAATAATGTTTATTTCTCTGTTCCGGAATGTACAGTCTCATCGGGAACAGAACAATATCAAATTATCACAGACTATTGTCCGGACAAATTTGTCAATACCAATTTCGAGGGACGCAAATACAATGGATTTACACAATACTGGAAAGAAGGTGATTGGGGTGAAGGATCTAATTGGGATGATGATGCTCTTGTGCCCCTCCCAGTGGATTCAACTGGTGTCATTGCAACATTAAATCAGCCCACTTTGGAAAATTCAAATCCTGGAAAGACAAACTTGGCAACTAATGAATGTTTGTACTTTAGGAAAGTTTTCGAAATTTTAATCGGTTGATAAATCTTACCATCGAGAATTTAGCGCTTATTTTGAAACCCCTTCAAAGTTACACAGTTTTTGAATTTGTCACAAATGCATCGGATCAAAATGACCTTAGATTGACCTGTAAGGTCAAAGCATGTGAATACAGCTCGGATGATCCATTAGCTATGGGTGCTTGTATTGATGATTCAGTCTGTTCGCCGGGCAGACGCGGACGAAAACGAAGATCAGTGGGCGACAGCGAACGATACACAACAATTAGTCAACGTATCCGGGTTGTTAACCCAGAATCATAACTTCCCATGGTCTAAATATGGCCCATATATGGTAGATCTATATATGGGGATTTAGTCCTATATGGGGAGTATCCTATAGGTATAATATAGGATTATGAAGCTTCTAATCACGTGATTGTTTTTGATTTGCTCAATGTGCATGACCTAAAATGAGCGACCATCATGCCCAACGACCAAATAAAAAGCTACTCATCAATACAAAAATTACGAAATGGCTATTATTCCGTAACATTATTTGAATATTTATTAAACTCTGCGCAATTTGAGTTGTAAAAATTCACGCCTGCTGCGAACTCACCTATACTACTGTTTACTTACTTTCCCAAGGCAACAATTCTTTATTGAAAATCTTGAATGATTTTGAACCAGTTTGATTTACGGCGGTTACAGTTAATGCGGTTAAATTGTGACCGAATGATCTTTCTGTAATAAACTCATTTCAACTTAATTTCAACTTTTAATTTTGTCCTCAACTCAGCAATGGTAGCCCAAATATATCAACCTTAACGAGAATTAATATCATGATTCATGATAATCTGAATGGTCTGAATTTCTCTCTTATGTGAGCAAGTTATGATATGAATTCCCATTAGGAGTGTTACAACGAAACAGTTTTTACCATTTTTTTCGTCACTATCATAATTTATGATTCATTAATCAAGATCACATCACTGTTTTTCAAAATAACTGATCATATAATCAATTTAAAATGTATCAATTTGTATTGAATTATTATCAGTACATGTTTTCACTTGAAACAGGAACTTATAAAGAAATGCAGCAAAGAATGCGCCAGCTATTGGCCCCACAATTGGTATCCAGAAGAAGAAATTAAAAGCTGAAAAAACCTGACGACCATAAAAAATAGCTGAAAATAGTCTTGGTCCAAAATCACGCGCGGGATTGATGGCAAACCTGAAACATGCAGTTAGCTGCCCATATTTTTCAACAGCTAGAACACTTACCCACAGTTGGCACCAAAAGAAATTCCGATAGCACTTATCGTGCTACCTATAAATAAGGGAACCAAGGCAGGAGGTATATTTGAAGATTTTGGGTTGGTCACAGTTGAAACAATGAGCATTAGTACAAATGTGCCAAAGAACTGGTCGAAACTTAAAATTTGTTTCAAATTAATATTGTACAGTCCTATACTATTTTTAGTGCAAAAGAGGAGGCAACACGTGACAGTAATCTGTCTAAAATTCAATTTTCGAAGCTTTTAAAAGTGCACTAAAATTAAATTTTGACATGTGATCGGGATTTCGAAGACGAAAGGAGAATCAATAAATTGGCTCGAAAATGCCCTAAAATTAAATTTTAGACAGATCACTGTCACGTGTTACCTCCTCTTTTGCACTAAAATTAGTACTCGATCTCCAAACAAAAATGGCATACAATTTCCCTTTTTTTCCATAGAACTGGATGCCTTTTTTGTTTGGAGATCGAGTATAGGACTGTATCAATTAAAAAACTTACAAAAGTGTAGCCGTTGAAAAGTCCGATGAAGACGGAAATGTCCCAAAAGCACCACCAGTCGGTATAGATCCGTTAAAAGCTTCGACAGTTAACTCGGGATCTATTTTTATTAAAGCTTCGTAGTAAATTCCAAATACTAATGCAGCACCTATTATGCCACCCATCAACTGACCAATAAAGTAGATTGGCATTGTTCTCATTCTAAGACGCCCCAAAATTGTCAAACCCACTTAAACACGATTTTAAAGCCGACCAAAAACTATTCATCAAAGAAATTACCTGTAACGGCAGGATTGATATGACCACCCGATATTGGTGCTGATATTAATATTCCTATCATCGCACCAAGACCAAAACTCAAGTTCACATTTAAAAATGAAGTTTTGAGCGTAAGCATTTGCACGATAGATCCACATCCAATTGTGACCAGAATCATTGTACCAAGCATTTCTGCAATGATTATTCGAACTTTCTCCATTATTGGTTTTCTAACCTAGAAATATCATTTGTTCAGTCAAAAACCTTTTTTATCTACCTATCTGAACTTTATCCGAAATCATCTAACGTTTAGGTTCTTATTTAAAGTGTTTTCAATCAATCAATGTACATTTATTAGAGGCAAGGAACTTCCAGGCAATATCTAACGTCACGTGGTGAATGTTCCGTCATATGACCACATGATTTATAACTTATATAACATGTCAAATATATAAAACGTGTTAGTTTTCTATTTTTATTTAATCTCATGAGTTTGACGTCAAGGATGATTATAGACTTGACAGTCAAGTCTTGACTTTTCAGTCGAGACGTCAGTGATCCAAATTTGATGAAATCGAGTGACAAAATAACCGAAATTAAGTGATTTTAAATAATTTAAGCACTTGAACGATCATTACTACACTTCCTCGTCAAAAATTAGTGCATCTCTTACAGGTATTAGTATTACCTTGCTCACTTGTATTGGATAGACATCAACGGCACAGTCTTTAAGAAATTCTTAAATGAATGCATCACTGCATCATTATTTATTAATTCACCCATGCTGTGCATGTAAGTTACAAAATGTGTAGAATATTACTAATTATATTACTATATTATATTAGCATCACGTATTCGTGCGCACCTATACTTTCTTAGAATTATTCCTTTGGTGACCATGTAGTCTTTTATATATTCTTTTTCTTTTGCTTTAAACTTCGCTTCAAAATCGGCTTTTTTGAGATGATTCATCAGCTTCTGTTTGGCATCGCTTCGTTGAATATTTTGACATGACGGTGTAGGACTGTTGAATTATTACGTTACATTAATTTTATTTGTTATCTCAGAATGGAGTGCCACCGAAAGTTACTGACCTAAGTGCCCTCCTGCTTAGGATAGGTGAAGAGGGATGTACAGGACTTGCTGTCATAGATGCCAGGGGACTTGCAATTCGACTGCAAATTCTACTCCCGATATTACTACCAAGTTGAGACGGATTGAATCGAGATATGAAATCGTCCTGAAATGTAAGTCATATAATATGAGCCATTAAATTAGTCGAGGTCCCTACACCGCCATTTTGAGCTTTGTGTGGACGTCTAAATGACCTCGTACCGTTATTTTATTGGTAAACACCATAATTAGGTCTCTTTTTTCAGTTCTGTCACCAAGTCTTCATATAAAATATATGCAAAAGACGATCATATCAGGTCTATAAGCCGGATCCAATTCCGATTTTTGAAATAATCGGGCAGTCGCTTTTTTATTCTGCAATTTCAAGCAAAGACTTCAACCCCAATTCAGTATCGAACCACATTACATCTTAATGAATACCGCGAAAGTCATGTCCTACATTGATTCACAATCCACGGAAAAATTGTCAATCTGACCTAGAACTAGGTCCTGGATCACCATTGTTATTCATGGCCTTCTAATTTTGACCAAATAGAATCGAAATCATCCTTCCGAATAGTTGACACTCAATCTATTATAGCCAAACGGTTTGGGTCAAACCTTATTCTTGACACAACCAATTATCTTGCCGAGTCGTAAAGTGGAGTGCCTCTTTCCGATGGTCGTTGTCTCTTTACTGATCAATGCGGAATTTGGACCAAATGATTACCGTAAAGATGACCCGTCTTTAGTTTTTGTTTTTTATGATGTCTAACACTTTACCTCTACCAAGTACCTGGTATAAATGTTTATTTTTGTATTCCATATTCTAATTCTCTTCCAAGCTAAACTCATTTCGAATAAAAAGCCTTTTAATTCATTTAATATTCGCACATCTGTCAATATTATATGCGAAACTTTCGTACACATTATAACGTATTGTACGTCCGTTTGTTCGTGTACATCTTTTTTTTCAAAATATCGTACATAAATTTACAATATAATATTATCAATATTACATTTTTAAATTATTACGCATTACCATTTTTGTTATATCGCAGTATTGCCCTTTGAAAAAGAAATTGTTACCTTTCGTGAATTTTCGCTTGATTTGGTCGATGTCAGATTCATTAAACTCTTCGGCAGGCCGTACTTATTTGGTCCTTTGTCCGTTTCATTAATATTCCGTCCCAAATTTGGCCCATCTGGCACCAATTGTGGTCACATATGACAGTCTGCTGTACTGTTTTAACTAAAGATAATTTGATATACTGCATATAATATACAGCAAATTCATTTTTAAAATCATTAACTCTTATTTGCAAATAACGGGAACAAAATCCAAAAATTGGGAACTTCACCGAGCGTCACTATACGTGAAGCATGACTCATACTCTATCAATCACATATCACATCATCGTCCCATACTCCAATACCCTCTTGGACAGAAATGTTTTATAAAGTAGAGTAGGAAGAAAAGACGTGGAGGTTGCAGAACTTTTACAAGACATTTATGTCCGAGAGGGTAAAGCCCCATGCTCTCTTTCGGGTGTCTTTTGGCCCGATTCCCGCTAGCTGTGCTAGAGAGCACTCAACACCTCAAATCGAGCCTGGGACTTTATTAATTCCCAGATAATCAGACAATTGTTCATATTTTGACATTTTGAAAAAGCAGGTACAAATTTTCTCTGAAGAAGTCTCCATTTTTTATCTGATAAATTATGAAACAGTTCCTTTACCACCGCCAACCATTAGTATTTCTTTATTTTTCAACCAAGTGGGGATGTGGATGTGGTCCAGTTCTCTAAATAATTAATTTTACAGTGTATCAATATGGTGAATTCACTGTTCATAGTATAACATACTGTATTCTTAATATTATTTGATGTTATTAATATCGGTAAATAATTTATCTATCAAAATCCATCTCTATAGCGGTCTAATAACGCTTTTCACCATGTTAAACCTTATTTTGATGATTTTTCTCTGGAACGTAGTCTGACCGTTTGATGGCTTATTTAAATATTTCATTGCAACATAAGTACAGGTCGCGAAAGGTTGAATTCAAATTTAATTGCCTTGATGCTGGGATTTTTATGCAAGTTCTATTTCACCCAAAATTCACAAAAAAGGATTCGGATATTTTTATAGTCTATTTAGCTTTAGCGATATCACTGAGTGTAACATACATAAAAAGGGGAGACTCTTTCCGATGGTCATTTGGCCCGAATTCCGCATGGGGCAACCATCGGGAAGGCGTACACCACTTTAAATTACTGTGATAGATAAGAGGATTCAGGCACACTCAGAATATTATCGATTTGACCAATGCCGTGAGCAATTTGACATTGGGTGTATTCTGCCATCTAGTCAGTATCATTTTGAAAATCCTTATCGGTGAATATTTTCCTCTAGAATTTTACCGTTTTGAAGCTAACATTTTTTTTACGAAAATTTTCTGGTCTCTGAAACTCATTATTACTATATTAATATAATAACTTTGAAAAACTTAATGTTAAGATTTAGTGGTCTTTCTCTCCAGATTGAATTTAAAAACAGGTACAAAAACGAACCTTGTCTTTTCACGTCAATGGACAAAATGTTCTGACATACTCTTAGGCTCCATTCGGTCAATTCTAACAACGATCGGATTTATGTCGAAAATAGATAAACAAGATATGCCAGATTGTATAATAGTTATACAAACTTGGTCAGACATATATAATCATAACAATGTTAAAATGATTTACCCAAGTTTTCGAACGGAGTATGCATAGCGGTGATTCAACCTCGGGCTGCAACAACTAGATTCGGCAGAATTTACTGTCTGTGTTCCGTCCACAGTTCGAGATCTTGTGTACGATTTTGCTGAATTAACCATTATTTGATTTCTCTTATGAATTTTTGCTTTTATAATAATGCCGATCATACCCTTTTGGAAAATGCTAATCTCGGATGATCTGTTCCGAGGAGAATTTAATATCATTAATAATATGGGATGAATCGCCGAAGTAAGAACAAAAGTATTCGCCAGAATAATTTAGTTAAGCTTCAAAAACTCTTTTAAACATCTCAGACGTTTTACTGAAATTTACTGAAACATCTGGAAATATTTTATTGGATTTTAACCCTTATTGCCAACTTATTAACAAGTTATTTGCAAGGTTTGAGTCTGACTAGGCTGAAAACCGAGTGTACTTCCGAGCAAAATTTTCGATATCGATTTTTTAACCTGTTTTCTCTCCTGATTCCGATCTGGTAACCGAAATGGCCTAATCAAGATGACCTCATTTGACCAAGGAAAATGGATTTTAAGTTTTGGAATTTCTTTTTGAAGAGCGAGAAAGAAATTGTTTTGTCCGAAAAATTGACAAAAATCCAAAAATTCCTAATAATATCGAAATCAGCTTTGTAAATTTCCATAGAAAACTAGCATGATAACGTGAGGTGCGCCTTCCCAATGGTCTAAATACTGTCCTATGCGGAATTCGGGACAAGTGACCATTTTTAAGCCTCGGCCCACTTTAGATTGTCTTCGAGTCAATCATAAGCCTTGACCGTTTAGGTGAAATAAATGTACATGTGTACATGTGTATATTTTTTTTCAAGATTAAACAACCTTTATTTATTAAGGCAGTTAAAAACAGGAACTTGAATGAAAAGAAAAGATTTTCAAAAATTTCGGCGTCAGAGTAAATGTATATAAAATAATCTAATGAATAGAAAGTCATTTTGAATGTCGATCATTCTTTATTGATGAAAAAGAAATATAAGACGAGCATCTTTTTACACAAAAGCTCTTTTCACTCTCGACAAAAAGATTTTTCTCGATATAAGATCTTTTGATATTCGAGAATGGATAAAACAAATTCAAATGAAATTCATGAAAATGATTGGAACACGATGCTTGAACAGCTCTTGTACTGTTCTTCAACTTAAATAAAGTGAAACGAGATTTTATATAATGGCATTTTTATTTGATTTTGGCAGAAAAGGACAGAATTTGTATGAAACCTAAGAATTCTTTTTTTAAAACTAAGGTTTTTGTTGGGCTTGGATTTTTCGATACCTGTGATAATTGAATTTCAAATCTGAGCCGACACGAAATAAACAGCTCCTTAGGCAATTTCTCAAGATATTGGAATATTCAGAATTTAGTAGGTTTGAGACTTTTGCACCAAAAGTTGATGTATTTAAAACAGAGAAAATGTTGATGTTTTTGCGTATATATATTATGATTGAAATATTTAGAGCTGCTTGGTCACGGTGCCAAACGAGAACCAGTACTCCCCAAGCTTCTTTGAGAGCGCGGTCGAGTTAGAGCGGGAAATCAAATTTCAAAATTATCGATTTTTCGTTTTACCCCCACTATCATGCGCGGGACTGTATAAAGATCTAGTAATATATCATATTTAACTCCTTATTAAACCCTTGCTTTTGGTGTAAATTTAAAGGCAAAAGAACAAATGACCTTTGAACCAAAAATCTCAAACCTACCTTTGCTCGTCCACAATTTAACTGGTGACAAATTTCACTTGGCCAAATATCTTTCGTTAAATTGACCCGATTCGGTGTCTTGTTTGGTTTCAATTGAATTTCTAATATTCCAGCAGTTATCGAACAATCAGTTTCAATCTCAGTACTTCGATCATCGCAGCGGGGACTCAGCCAGTTTGCACACGGAAACATACGATTTATCAAATAAAAAAGCTTGAAACATGAATCAACAAACTAAAGTTTTTAAACTCATTTTAAAAAAGGAATGGAAAAGGTTCATTTGATTCCTGACTGGAAATCATTCTCAAATAGCGTTTCTCTTGTTTTCTTATCAAGGTTCAATTTCATTTTTTACACTTTTCATATGGACCATATATGGTCTATATCGAATAAATTTGAATGATCGAAATCGGTGGTAACGGCTGGTACGCTATATCATATAGCCTACATGTATATGGCCGAGTCACTCTCTGAGTGTTTATACCGAGTGTATGACTTGTATCAGAGAAGGTCGGACACGCGTGTTCGATAGTTATCCGAGTCCGAAGTTTTAAAAAGTTCGTGTCCGAGTCCGCTTCGGACACGGACTCGGACACGACCTCATGTCCGAAGTCGTGTCCGTGTCCACCCTTCTCTGTCTTAGATAATACCATTATAAATGGTACAATTTTAAAAAGTTAACCCTTTCATTAGGGTTTCTTTTAAAGAGTTCAACATAATAACGAAATACACATTAAATAACGAAATCTTTTTATAAACCCTTTTCCTGCACTCATTGCCCATTTATATGATTTTAATAGCGCATTTGAATAGTTTTTTATAATAGGTCCGCCAACTAGGTGAATTCCATGAGCAAGTTCATGAATATGAATATCTTCGTTAAAGACATCACTCTTTATCTGGAAACAATCCATGCAATGATGATTTACTTCCGGTTTACTATCGGGTGGAGTATTTGCCGTTACTAATAGCTTCCGGTCCTTTAAGCATAACAAGTTTTCCTCCGAAGTGACCGTAAATGGCAAGCTTGGGGTTCCCCCAATACCCCTTGCTCTTCTACTTAATACTTATAACAAGGATCAGCGCACTAACTACGACAAGATAACGATCCGAGGAGTTCAATGTCCTTAGAATCCTGATTCCTGGGAGATTGGAGTATTCGGGCAAGCTTGAAATCTTTTCGAATGCGCCCATGACTCCAAAATATTTATTTTGTCTTTTTAATTCTAAACGAATATCGGATCTGTCTGCTAACATAATGTAGACATTCGTACAAGCTCGTTGGACTGCTTTATCTGATACTCTTGTTTGAACACATCATTACGTCATCCGACTCCAAGATTCTTGACAGATAAAGTGGGATGCGTCTTCAAGATGGTCATTTGGCCTGCATTCCGCGGGGGACAGTCTAGAGACGACGACCATCAGGAGGGCACACCCCAGTTTATTATTGGCAAATTTTGCTGACATTTCAATTTACGACTTAAATCAAAAAATGTTCATTTCCTTGGTGAACTTATAATCGGAAATCCCCATGCGTACGCAACTTTTGAGTAAAAATCCCTTTTCGGCCATTTTAATTCTCTTGGGTCACAATCAAAATTATTACCGGTCATCAGAGTCGGAGCGGCTAGAAAATAAAATATTCGAAACATTTGAACAATTTAATAATCGAAAGTAGACAAATTACAGACGGTACAAGTAGTTTTTTTTATTAATCATTAATGTTTGAGTGACCCAGTGACCCAATTCAAATGCTTTTTCAAAAGTACTTTGTACCATTTCAAATTATTTTTTAAGTCTAGTCTACAAAAATGACGTCGAAATTGTCAAGGTCATTTTACGGTAAACTGAAAAAAACCCATTTTGGTTCATCAATAAATTACTGCAATAACTAATTACTCATCAATAAAACTTTTGGGCCAAAAGCGGGGTTTTCGTCCTAGCCCGTCCTCGATTTTGAGTCCTGATAGGACGAGGTTGAGATAAATCTGAAACGAGTATGGGACGAGGACGACCGGCCCTTGAAGTTGTGTGGACGAGGACGGGACAAGGCCGAGTAAATTAAAGTCATCCTACGTAGTCCTGGCCCAAAATAGGATAATTTGGGTGACTAAAAGGGATGAAAGAACGCGCATATTTGTTTGGTTCTTGTTCTGTTCTCGTTCTCGGTGTTCAAAATATTTTTTGTTCTCGTTCTGTTCTTGTTCGCAAAATTAACAAAATTTTTGTTCTTGTTCTGTTCTCGTTCTCGAACAATCTAAATACCGTAATAATCTAATAATTATTTAAAAGTTATAAACTTTGCAATACAAAATTGGTATAACATATTTAGTTAGGACTCGAGTTTTACCGAAACAAGTTCAATCATATGCTTATCTGATTTATAGGAGCTGAATAAATAAAACTATGATTAATAGGCATTAAAATTTTGAAAAGAGGTTGATACGAATATTCTGGAGATGGCAAGTTTTAACAGCATCCTGTCAAGCATTTGTGAAGGCTTGAAAGGACTTTTCATTTAAAATTGATGAAAAATCTCTATTCAGGTCTGAAAAATTTGATCGAGAAACGAGGAACCCAAATGGACATATGCTCTAAATTCATTTATGGATGTTGAATCTATTAGAAAACATTACAGGTTTAGTATTTGCGTATTTTTCGTTGATACACCGTTGGGGATTCGGTGCCAATTTTTAATAGCCGGGTGTTCAACTTCCATAAAAATTAAAAGAGAATTTGAATGACCTTAAAGATTACCAGATAATTATCGGATAGTATCAACCAACCGCGACAACCACACAGGCCGTTCTGCACCGTGTAACTTACCCGACAAGGTTGCCAGTTGAAATTTTGTATTGCCGAAATGACCAGTTGGTCTTTGGATAAGTTTAAGTCAATAATATACTGTTCACTCTACATCCTATATCGAAGATAGAGTCCGGGTCATAACTAACCTGTTCAACTAACCAAGTGGTAAACGGAGCGATGGATGTTTGGCACCAAATGGTAACTTCGGCACCGAGTCTAAAACGAAGTTCGGCTCGAAGCCATTTTCGGCACCAAAAATAAATTAAACAGACTGATCAACAGTTGAACATATCATCAATTTAGAAAGCAATGGCTTGTGCCGAGTAAAACATCTGAGATGCCTTCAAGCACCATCCTGCCAAGCGATGGCAAAGATTCTATTTGGTAGGGAGTCCTCAATCAGCATTTATGACAAGGAATTATTTATTTGTTCATATTGAAGTGATGCGTGAGAAAGTACTTTAATCTTACCGGAAACTGACTATATTTATGGTTTTTGTCGACAGTATAATCCGGAAACAGTATCTGTGATTATAATACACGACCTTATAGACAATTATCGCCATTAATCATGATATAGATGTCGCCGGCGATGCTGTACTATGGGTAGGTTGAATTCCGGGAATTTTGGGATTTTTGAACTCAGTGAATGGAGCTCGAGTCTGAATAACTCAGTTTGTAGAGATTCAAAATTCATTTCCAATGATATCAAACTCAAACCTATTTCCTGGCGACAGGGGAAATATGGTTTTGAATGAAAACCGACCAAAATTTTATAATAACGGGGGTTGAAATGGCGTGGGTTGAGCTCAATTCAAAGAAACTTGTAGGTTTGATTAGCCCAGCTTGTTGGAATTATAATGCTCAACATTTTCGTGAATTTTGACCCGAAAACGCCCACGCAAACAAGCAATACCCACGCATTTTGAAAGATTCTTGACTCTGGTAAGTACCCATTATGAGCAGCGATTGATATCATCAGAAAAAAAACAACAACCGTTGGTTCCAGTAAGAAAAAAAGTTCCAAGAAAGTTCAAGTCCTTGGCAACGCTGACTGTTAAATTAAACCGAATTTTATCCAGTTTTCTACCAAAACGGTGAGCTCATATCAAAACTCTTTATATCTTAATTCATACTATAAAAATAGGAAAAAGTGCAATAAAGTTGCTGAATCGCAATTATTTCGAATGGCAATGATGCAAACAGGGTTGAGATCAGCTGTTTTGCTCCCTCATTCTTCTTATGAAAGTGATTTAAATCAGATTCATTGTTACGTGAGTTCAAGGCCCTTGAATCAAGGGAACGATTTTAAACGCTTAAACAGGGCGGAAGAAAGTTTGTATCTTCTGGATTGGGAGATGACGACGATGATGACGATGGGTCAGACACTGAAGAAGAAGATGATGTTGATGTTGCAGATGCACAATTTGGTAAATATATAAAATTTGGTATAAATTATACCGTATAATATACCTTTTTGGTAAATAAGGGCTGGCTAAAAAAGTTATAAACTCAAGAATGAATTTCAGGTGCTCAATTTGACCTTTAAGGATAGTTTTGAGGGTTTTTGGAACTTACAAATAATCCACCTACGCTTTTCTCCACGAGAGATATCGAAAGACATGTTTTATGTGGGTGCGACTGGTTAGGCTTAAATAAGCCGCTGAATCCATTCAAACACGATTCAAACATGATATTCGAATGAATTTACTTCGACAAATCTTCAGAATTCAGAATTCAATCTAGCTATTAGGCATAACTTAATTTTTAAGAAATTCAATTTTGTGCAGTGGGTGACATCGATGATGATGACGGTGGGGATGACGACGGCGATGACGATGAAAATGACAATCAAGATTGTAAGATTAAATCACCTAATTTGTCAATTGTCAGTTGAGATGACCTTATACATGCTGCACCTTAAGATTTTAAGTGATATTTGTTTCTTAAGTTGACCAATATGATGCCGTTCTTGAATGTGGCAGTGATGCTGACTGGAATGCCAATGATGATCCAAATGGCAATGGCGAAATTAATGATATTCAATTTGGAATGTTTCATTTTACCTCGGATAACCTCTCATGACTAGGCTGAATTCCGAGGGGCTATTTCTGGGGGGATTTTTGTCCTGTTGAGAATTTTTCATACTCAAATAGTTTTTCTGATTCAGTAAGTGATGCAGAATCTCATAACGTAGATATTTTGTCCAGATTTCCAGGGAATCCGATTTTAGAAATTTAGATAAAAGTTCTTAATTGCGTAGGCAGCACTTAAATGTGTGGGTGTTTAGACGATTTCCATCATATTATATGATTCATATTATATGATTCATATAGACCAATCAAAAGATAAAAACAAGCACTATTAAAAGTCGAAAAAATCCTCGGAATTCAGCATACTCATGACTTATAATTATTAGTCTTGACGGTTATGACTTGAATCAAAAGTACTGAAAATTCGATTTTGAAGTTGAAACATGTACAGGTGGATTCATTGGCGATATCGACGAATTCGAAGAATTTGATATTTTGAGTCAAATGTCGAATCGATCGCCAGACAGTTTTGACATTAATCGATATTTAAACGACTATCAGATTCAAGGAACATTTCTAGTGCCACCTCTCGATTGCTTCTACTGTTGAAAATAGCTTTTAGATAGCTGTGAAATACATGACGTCTTCCAATACGACATAATATGGTCCATATAACACGTATTAAGGAATCAAATATAACCTTCTGCTCAGTTATTTTTTTTTAGTCTAGTAGTCGTTTTACTAGCGCCGCTTGAGGGGGACTTTATTTTATGATTATACTTGATTCCTTAATAAGGGTTATGTTTAGGAACGATTCAGTGAGGGGGACTTTTCTTAGAATTTACTCAAATTATATATGTTGAACCATTTTCGGTTATTTCGACTACGCTGATTCCAAAAATGTTATCGGTTTGTTAATCGGACCAACCGGTCAGGTGGTATCAGTTCCCGTTATAAGTTTCCGGTATCAGTCTCCGGTATCAGTTTCCGGTCAAAGTTTCAAATCGACGTCGTCCGATTTAATCGTCAGATTTAATTACCCCAAGATAGAAGTTTCAACATGTTGATTCAACGTATTCTTGGTGCTGAAATACAAGCAGATTTCAAGCAGCTACAAATCAAAGTCCCTACCTCGACCAACCTCATATTTTCACACTTTCAGAACAAGAATCTCATGAACTTTTTAAAAATGCTCAAAAAAAAAGCTTCGACTGAGACGGAGGTTAACCAGCCGGTTAGTTAATTATAAATGCAAAAAATCTCAATTTTGACCGCCTTGTAGCTAGTTTTTGTTCATTTCAATAAGCGCAATCGATTCCTCGGATGAAATTACTACTAGAGTGAAAGTTCCAGAAAATAGTCGAGCGCGTTCTAAACATCTTAAATCCCACTGAATTGTACCTATATGTTATATATCTCAGACGAAATTTCGACAAAAAAAAGAATAGAAAAAGTTTCAACTTGCTATCTAGAATGCAAAAATGGCTAAAAATGATAAAGACGACGAAATAATTGTGACAATAATGTATAACAATGGGCATTTGTGATCTTTATTAACCTTAATATATATATAAATAATGAAGTACTTGAACTGAGTTTGAAGAAATTTTAAATCATACACAATAATTACGTAACGATCATTACATAATGATGAAAACAATTCGTAATAACTGTTTTGTATTAAGTTTAATATTACATAACATTTATTACGTTTTTGCTATTTGGCAAAAATTTAAATTTTTTGACCAATCGAATGCGAAAGAGCAATTAGTTTAGTGCGATCGCTTCTACTTGCATGTACATTGACGGGTAGCTGAATCGTATTTATTCTACTTCCGTTCACTTCCGGTTCTTCATCGAAAACTTCAGGCGCATAACTCAAGGTTATCTAAATCAACGAGATTAGTATTTGGCATTCGACGAGATTTCTTATTTTCGAAATGTGGAAGACCTGTAAGGATTATGAAGATTAATATATCTAGAAAGTCTGTTTGAGACCATCGCATGGGAAAAAGTCTTATTTACTAAAAACAAATCGTATATTTTTGGTCAAATATAACTCAAATCACATTTGAATTACCATATTCACAGTTTAAGCCCATTCAACTTTCGTTTCAAAATACGCCAAGCCCGATCTATGATGAATTATGAAACAAAAATCTTGGAAAATCTTACTGAGCGGCTAATTAAACTCGAAAATTGTTACTTTTACGATATTGATCGATCAAAAGTCGAAGAAACAAACGAAATGTCACAATTAAAAATGTGTTTTGGTGAGAAACTAGCTAGTTAAAGGTGATTAATACGAAGGTCATTTTCACCTTATGAACTTAAACTCCTCGTCCGCTCTCACGGGCCCGTTTTTTTTTTCATGAGTCGGTCCTTATCGATTTTCCTGGATTTTGAAATGGAATCAGATTTGAGAGGTGAGAATTACTAATTCTAATATGCAAATCATGTAAATGTAACACGGAAATTGAATTTACATTTCTCATCCCACAAGTACCAATTTTTTTACCTGGTCTGACGGATTTTTTAATTGATCTAAATCCTCCAAGTGAGAATGAAACTTTTCCACACTTTTAAGTTGCTCTCCCAATTCAGATTCGATCAGGAACCCGATTGTCATATCGTCTGGCAAGCCCGTGGTTCGTGAAATCCTGGTAAAATCGGAATCATGTGACAACAAGGTTATGAGACGTTGATACATTGGTCGATTTATACACCAGCCAGCCCCACCAGTAGCAAAATGGAACGGCTTTGATTGAATATTTGTTCCATCGTTTGACCTATATGTGATTTGAACTGGCTTCGAGATTGATTTCTTCCCAGTGTAAATCGGTTCATCTTCAGGATATGAAGATAAATGATTCTGAAGGGCTTCGAAATTGAGAAACGTATCATCGTCAAAGTGGCAATACCATTTAGGGGGCTGATTATTTTTAATGGCGTTTTTCAAAATCGACAATTCGAAATTCATTTTACAGCTGAGGTCTTCCCTGAAATAAAACGTTTAAACTTCAATTTGAAGGTCATTTGGGGTCATAAAAAATACTGATGATGAGATGGCGTACATTTGGCTTTTCCCAGTTCAGTGAGTTTGTATTATATAAAGCTTCATGATTTTTACATTTTCCCAGGGTCCGATCATGAATAGCGTAATTACGTTTGTATGATGACTTTGCTTTTCAAAGGGTCCCAAACTAAACAATTTATTTCAGCACAGTTTCCCATAATCATCAAAGAAGCTAGTATTTCAATCACATCTGTATATATTCATTCAGAATAAAGCCTTACTAGTGATCAAATCGTAATTATTCGATATGGCACTGTATAAAATAGCCAAATTAAATTAAAACTTCTATTTTGTAGAACTGGCTGAAGTTCAAACAAAGTTTTAGTACGAGGATAAAATCGCAAAACAAAAGAACTTTTTTACGAAAATATTTGATTCGAGTACTTAAAACAATGCGCTTTTGAAACTCATATCTCATTTACGTTACACTATTATAAAATCCCAGAATGGCCCCACGTCCGACACTAACCCGGTAGTACCTGGAATGTGAATCGTCACAGTATGATTGAATAACTCGTCCAGGCAGCTTTTGAAGTAAATTGAAATCGTCGCCCGGCACTTTGTCTGTTACCAAAAATGTCTGAACGAAATAATAAAAATCATGTTATCATTTACGAAATATAGGCAAACATGAGAATGAAATGTTTTGTTTCATTATTTTTCAGTCCCAAATGGGGCCCCATGGGGCTACTCAAATCATAGGCTCCCAAAAAATAATCCCAGTTTCAAACATTAATCCTATGAAAGGTCCCGTCCGTGTCCCGGATTGGTGATCGGAAAATCGGACAAGGGGAGGTTTGGTGGGGATTATCAGACAATAATCTGCTATAATCCTCAAAGTCAAAACACGGACAAAACGGAAATCATTTTCAATCCATCAGGATCTCTCGGACGGTTTGATATTTTTTATCGTCGGCGGATATTTGCAAGTCCTCAAAGAATGCATAAGTGGCAATTTGTTATTTTTCTTTGGATCTTACCGCGGATACAACAAATATAAAAAATATAAAATTTCCTTTTATGTTCACCACTCACGTTTTCGTGAAGGGAATTGACGTGTCATAACAGGTGTACATTTCGTAAATATCAAAACGTCCGTAAAATCAGGACAAATTATGACTGGTTTCTGTTACTATAGAGAAAACTCTTTCAAAGCAATTGAAGAGGGTTAATTAGCGTATAGGTTCATGGTCCTTTGAAACCCCGGAGTATAAGGGATGAAAAGTGATCTAGACTCCCCGCCGTGACTTCGTGACGACTTTAGGCTTATTGATCACTGCCATTATCAACCTAGCCCATAGGCCAAAGTTCACTTCGGTCGAAGCTAGCTCATAGTTCTATTTGAATTCATTAGATATCATTAGCGTTTTAGGAAATTTAAACCATAAATGTAGTATCTAAGGTATCGAAGCACCAACCCAATTCCCTAACAGATAGGTGGCCTTTAAAAGTTTTTGATAGACCTTACTTTGAAACCTGGGCATACCTTTTCGAGAGCTTCAGGGGCCCAAACATCTAAAAGAAGTTTCACTCTTGTCTTGTGATTCTTCGCCGTCGTCTTCACTGTTAATAAAATATCTCTCATTTCTTCTATTTTCTTTTCGGAATCATGTCTTCTTGTATTAAACCCAATTGTAAACCTGCAAACCAAACTCAAAATAATAATAATTTTATTCGTGAATGTCATGATGAATTATATTTCTCAGTTGTGATGAGTCGATTAACGAAGAGGAGAGTTTATATCGAGGAGGAACTAATACAAAGTCCGCGATTGAGGGCGCACTTGTGTCCGGACAGAGATTTACCAGGATGCACAAGGTCCTCCATGATGCACAATCCAAGAATGAATAATAATGAGCACCTGTCTGGCATTTTCTGGGATAAGGATCGAAATTAGCAGCACCACAGCTGATGACCTAGTTACGCCAAATGACAAACTGAATAGAAATTCTCAGATATGAATCGAAAAACCACATGACGATTTTATAACGTCATCATAACGCATATCATTTTACATTGGAAAAGTTTGGTCATCTGGGTATCAACAGCGAGTTTTGACAATATTGTAAAATTATTTTATAGCATTGCGGAATTACGAAAAGTTTAGCGAATGTGTCTCGAAACTCGACAATCTAGGTCGAAAATCAATTTTCTATCCCGTAGAGGTGAAACGCAGAAACGATGATTCTCCCACACTGCACTTGGGCTCTTGTTTTATATTCATCGATTTTTAATCTACTTGACGAAATACATTTTCTCACTCATTTCAGGGTCGAGCGGTGGAACAATAGAAAACGGATTTATTCCGATTATGTATGGTCAAGGGGATTAACTTGTGTATTACTCCAAAACTTCGCACTTTCTTGTAGATTTGTGTACAACCAGTAACCACGAAAACGCCGGGTTACATCATTTCTTAAACAAAGACAAATCACTGAACTCAAATTTAACACGCATTACGTTATACAGAAATGTATAACCAAGTATTTCAGCGATATTGCTACTTTGAATATATTTTGAACAAAATAGAAATCCCAGATTTCGAATCTGATGTTAAAAATTGGTAACAAAACATGACTTATGACTCCTAACTTAGGAGTCCTAAGTGCTGTCCTCGGTGCACTGAAAAATCAGAGTTTAATGCATGCATACCTATATGTTGACATAAAAATCAAATGCTCAATTTATTCACATTAGACAAGTTGGATAAATACCAGCTAGATAAATAATGATTTAACAGGAAAGATATTTTCAATTTTGGCAAATCATTTTATATAAACAATGATTTTAACGGTTATAAACCATACATGTATGAGATTTTTTTTGTACAGACTTCTAGATCAAATAAAGCCTGGTTTGAGATCACTTGATGAGATTAAACTTCATCATGAGTCCATCAAGACTTCGCTATTTATCTCAGCGGTCGATCTGATAACGAACTGCCACAACAAAATCATCAAAAGATTCTTAATTTTTTTTAACATAGAAACCTATTTATTGGGAACATTGACAGTGTAATTTTTACAGTAAAAGTAGTTTAGCATAAATCCAGATCGTAGATGGTTTTTAATCGTCGGTGATTCGTGCGGCTGCTTGTACAGAATAAAAGTGTCAAGGTTCCCTAGGATTTATTTTAGTCTACTTGAAGACTCGTGACGTATGAATACTATGATCCGAAAGTACAGTGCGAGGCAATCGGTCAATGGTAATATCCATCAATCTGTCTCCCGGTAGCTCTAAAAAATGGACCACATTGGCATTAGTGGTCATAAAGGCAGAAACAGAGTGATATCTAGTGACTTACGATATTGACAAAGTGCATCATGCCTAGAAAATAAAAGTGATGTTGAGAATTGATCCCAGAAAGCCGTTTGGAATAACCATTGAGACTTCCGAAAAAGTTGAAACCCAGGATGACAGAGTAGTAAGACCTTTCTCTTCCAATGATCTTGTTAAGGTGTTAATCGAAACAAAATCGGCCATGGATTGAGAACTAGAATGAAAATAATCTGTCATTACTTGGGTTATCAAAATTCTGGCAATGGTTTCCAAGTTTTCATTTGTTTGGACTTGAACTGAAGGATAAGCGATCACAACTTCTGGGCCTTCAAATCGTGTAATAGTTGAAGGATTTGGTCCTAATTCAATCGCAGGATATAGGACAAATCGGAAAGTGTGAACCATGGCTGCTAAATAGGGCTCCTTGTCAATCTAAAAAATCAAAGTCTTAATATGTTCATACTGCCTTATGTCTTATTTAACAAATATTGTTACACAATTTTCAAATTTGAAAACAAAAAATTGTGAGTAGTGTAAGTCATGAGTCAGTAAGAAATTTTGATAATCAGAATATTCCAAAGGAGCCCAGTTATGGGTCCGTGGCAATCTTCGTGCCCAATTTCTCCGCATTTGATGATTTGAGCTGTGTGCAGGACCTGATCGATATTCACTAGCAAGGAAGAAAACCGAGTATGTTTCATCATTAAAGGTAAAATAAAAAGAGTAATTGATTATCATTCTGAAAAATATACCTTATTAACAGACTGTCCCTATTAATTTAGTCATTTGGTAGAAAATGAGCCTAACATTTTGAGCATAAAATACTAAAAATAAAAATAAAGCTAAAATTAGTCTCTAATGAGAATATGGGGGGTTTTCTAAAAAATTATTTCCATATTCACCAGAGTGAGCGTTGAACCCTCTGTCGTTCCCTTCTCCTGACATTCCAAAAACAACACAAAATGGAAAATCTGTTTGTTTTTGGAACTCGTGGAAACGACATTAGGTCAATGGTCACGGGTACCAACCCAAATAAGTGTAAAAAATGCGATAGCCCCGATTTTATTAGAATCGGGTTCCATCAGAAAAGCATTACAGTTATGAGCATTAGTGCCAGTAAGCTTAATAGATTCATTTTTTAAGTGTACTTTGAAAGAAATTTTGTAATAATACACGTTTAGCAGTGCTAAGAGGGCTAAAAGTTAGCGTCAAAGCTATTTCATCAGCATAACAGTTAGCTACCGCTCTAGTAAGACGATAATTATGCATCAATATTTCTGGGTTTTCAAAATCCCGTAACACAGCTTCTTGAAGTTCGATTACCAAAGGAAGAGTTTCAACTCGGACCGAAATTCGAGCACCGTTCGTTGGAAATACGAAATCCATGTTCTAAGAAAGTTTTAAGTAAAAAATCTAATATTTGAAAAATTAATTCTGACAAAAAGTTCGAAAAACTCGAAAAATTCCACAAACCTAAAACTCAAAATTTAGAGTTAAAAAATTCAAATTTTCACATTCTAAGAAAGTTTCGACCTTGAAAACAATTCCTCAAACTCTTTGTCAAAACACAGTACTGATTGATTTTTGTCTTACATTAACAATCCAGGTGGCAGCACGTTGCGTGATAGTTTCCAACGTTTTCAAAGGAAAAACTGTATCAAGACGGCTGTCGTCATCAGATCGTAAATAGAGATCAATGTTACAAGGCGAATCATTAACCGATACGCAGATTTTAATCATCTCTAAAAAGTTAAAAAGTTAAAAATTAAATTGATTGTTTAAAATTTAATAAGATAGTCCCAAAAACTTTTAGTCATTTAAAAGAAACAACTTGTAGTGATTACAAGTTTCAGGAGTTATGATCATTTCCGTTTCTAAATGTATATTATGACTTCCGTTTGAATAGGAGTATCATAAGTTATATCAATTACTAGAATGGTTTTGACGTCATAATCAGTATTGATACCAAAATAGGTCAGAAATGGGTTATTCCAAGTGGTGATTTTGCCGAAATCTGATCCATCTTGATTCGTAAAGATTTGTGCCGATTGAAAACCCTTCTCGTGATCTTCAAAGAGTTTCATAATTAGACTAACATTTTGAGACGGAAAATCATCATTAATGACGTCATTTGACATGACTTTAAAAAGGACAGGCAAGTCATTAATTGTTTCAGTGGATGATGAAATCAATACTGCTGTAGCTCCGAGTTTCCAATCAACATATCGATCCAGTTGCGCACGCTGATCAATGTGATCGTTATTATCCATCTATTGCGATCCATATTAAAAATAAGTAAGTACAACTTAAGGTACAGTGTAAAAAATAAATATTAGTCAACAACAGTTTCTCTGACACAAAACACTTTATCAATAAAAAATTAAAAATATATTGTTTTATTTCTCTAAAAAATATATGAAAATATTTTAAACCAATGAAATAATAGGAGATGCATGCAAGGGAAAAATCACGTGACCGCCTTAAGAGTTGGAATAGGTGAGAGGTTGGCAATTTTCCAATTACCAAATTAGGTTCAATGGAAAGATGAAATTGGGGTTTGACCGGAGGGAAGCGTGGGAGTTGGTTACGTCACATCTTGCCAGGAAATTTTCTACGAAATCTTTTCCGAAAATTTTTGACAATTTAGTTGAAGGGGTGATGGTCATATTACAATACATTTTGAGTATAGCCTCAAAGAAACTTGTTAATTTTGTATTGACGGAGCAATCCGTACATGAATTACAAAATTCAAGTTTCGATTGATTATATACAGAATTATATAAACGTAGTTCACAAGGAGTCGGTTTCTCAGACGGGATAATGTTGTTCGGGCATTTACGTACCAATGTTTTCAAATGATTAACCGCTTTTATAAAGTTGGCAAGTGGAAGCGTATTTTCTTGAAATTGTTTCAAGGCTTCTAAAATGATATCGCTATCATTATAAAAACTTTTGATTCGACAGAAGAAGCTTCCCTTTCCCACTTGTTCTGGCGTAAGCAATTTGAAAAGGATGAAAAATTGTGCCGTATTAAAACCTGCATTATCTCGAAATCGAACAGAAGTAGTCCCTGGAATTCGATCGGTCGAATGTGAGTTTTTTCCGGGTGATATGTGTATACCCCCATTTGAATCCACATTATACCGTCGGTCCACAAGAGGGCAGTTATTGAAAGTAGGGTTGGTACTGAAACGGCTTTGAAAACATTTTAAAAGCGGATCCAAAAGAAAGTCAAGAGCAAAATTGGTACTCCATCCTTTTGAAGGATGAAGATCCACAGAACAGCGATTCATACGACATAGATCACAAGTGAGCAAGTGCTCGTATTGTGCTGGTTTGCAGCTGTCATCTGTTGCTTTCATTATTGGACACGCATCAGGCATTGCAGCATTTAAATGCTTTTAAGTTTATTAGACAATTTTTTGAAATTTTGAAAAAATTCATAAAAATTATTCAGAAAATTCAAAAAGCTGCACAATTCTCAAGACGCCAAAGACAACGATTAAAAGGTAAAAGTAAAAAATCGACTGTGAAAATAGGTCCTATTTGTGAAACAAAAAGTGAATGAAATGATAAAACTTTTTAAGGAATTTGATTATTTTTGTTCTATTTAGAGAAAATCTAAATTAGCCAAAAAATTATTATTTCGAATACTGAATATTCAAAAATTTCGTTAACATCAGAATAGTCTATAAATTTCCTTTAGAACTATATCATATACAGTAGTTCTGGAGTTGTCTTGTAGTATTGATGATAGCCACATTGGCCAGTTATCAATTGAGACATCTCTAGCAATGAGTGTCATGATTTTACTGTCATCAAATTCTTCTGGGGTAAGTTTCTTTGAATCGAAACATGGTTCACGGGGTAGGATGATGTCAGTAATCTCAGGACCATTATCAGTGACACGAGCTGATTTAACTTTGCAGGTGACCTTGACAATGTTTTCAATTGGATGAGGACAAATATCATTGCCATCCAGGTCATCCAAGACATTCAGAACCATTGATAAAATATCAGGGTCCTCGTGAATATCAGTCCAATCACCAAGATCTTCAAGAATTTCACTTCCGGATAGATAATGGTTCGAAACTTGGAGATTCAGACGAAAACTTCTGACGAGATTATCACGTTGATCTTTGAAACACAAAGAAAAGGTTGACTTGATTCGATGTTCCAAAGTATTTAATTTCGCATTGATGTTGGAAGTTGTGAAATAAGTGTAAGTTTCAGAAACTTTCTTATCCGTATCCGAAATCAAATATCGAACATCATTGATTAGGGTTTCCCATGGACTTTCAAAAATAGCTTTTCGGAGAAAGAAAAGAAATCTTGGTGCATTAGTTACTTGTCGATATTGTCCAATAACCAAACGAGCAATGAAATATCTAAAAAATGTTGAACCATTTTTTATCAGTTTAAAAACTTTGCTCATTTGAGTTATAAAATAAGTACCTGTTCAGCATTGACTCAGTTTTTAGTTCAATTTTTGACAAAATCCGTAGGGCTACCTCAGAACATTTGTGGTAACGCCGATTATTCAAGTTTTCAACCCTTGCTGCTGTGGAAAACATTTTTCGAATTAAATGAATTGCAAAATAAAAAGACTTTGGAAATTTTAAGATTCTAGAAACTTTTTTATTCTGAGAAAAAGGAGGAGAATTACATTGGAGTGCAGAAAATGCGTGCTTAGTAGAAAGTACCTAATGTGTCATAAATAACACCTACGCTAATTTGTGAAAGCATACAAAAGAGAGGATGGCTAAATAAAATCAGCATTCAACAAATTATTATTGAAAAACTGTGACGTGGCAGAAAAAACTTCAGCAATTTTTGTGATCAAATCACTAAAATAATGAGGTGATGATTTTACTGACATACTGGTTCTTGCTTTGTTATGTCAACTTTGGGGCATTGAATTCCAGTTTGATCATTTACAATCTGTTGATTGACATTTGTCTCATTACAGTGCATTTTTGACTCATCCTTGTTGTTTGAATCAAAATTCTTTCTTTCATCATCATCCAGAACCATCAGAAGATCCATCATTTGAACAGATTCAGAGTTCAAAGTTGAATCGTCCGAAAGCACCGGATGATCTGGGAAAGAAATGTTTATCAGATCAAAACAAAAATGAGCCAAATCAGCCCGAATTGTGCGAATGTCAGTCTTGATATTGATCAAATCTTTGAGTATCGAATTTTGCGCCAATTTATCAGTTGTTAAGGTGCCTTTGTCTAAACTGGCATCCTTTGATTCCGTCGAATTCGATTTTCGTGAATAAAATTCGGCGTATCTTCGCTGTGACTAAAAAACGATTCAATGGCGTAAGAGAGCATTAATTAAAAAGTATCCTTTCTTCAAGTTTAGGTTTCATAGTTTGATAATTCAAACAAAAAAGCTAGAAAAATCTAGAAATCAAAGAGTATTGGAAAGGTAAGTTGATTCGAAAAAATCCAAAAGATTCGAAAATTTTTGTGCAAAATTTGAGAGGTGGGTTTAACCAAGACTTTAATCGGTTATTAAAAACTAATTTCTGAAATATGTCAAGGATTTATCATGGGCAAAAAATACTTATTATGTATTGTAAGTGATACGGGAAAACGATTTCCAAAAACTTATCTGTTTGTGAATACTGAACTGAAAATCTCTCCCCAATCTTTTACCATACATAATTTGTAAAAAATGATATTTACCTCAAGTGAATTTGCCCGAATATATTGCGAAACATAATTAGACCAATTTTGAAAATTGCTGAGATAAGTGGCAATCTTTCTTTGTTCAGTAATTCCAATTCGATCAATTTTGTTTAATGCTTCGGATATTTCAGTACCTTCTGTGGAATCCAAAAATTCCGCTGCGGATAACGAGTTTTCACCAAAATAAAATTTTGAAATGAGCCAAGCCTTTTTAAAACCGTTACTATATGACCTCATTATAAATTTATGTTTCATACTTTTATATTTAGTAAGAAAATGAAAAATTGAACAACTTATTTCTAATAATAAAAATAGAGTAACGGACCTTTCTGTCGCCTTCTTTTAGATAAAAAATAGCAGATTGCTCATATTTCTCGGTTTCACCTTGACTCATTCTAAACATAAAAACTGACGAACTAAAAAGTTTAACAGAAAAATTGTATTCAAAGAATAATAATAAAAAAGTGAAAACGAGAGACATGTGATTAATTTTAATAAAGGAGTTCATTTTCGAGTAAAAGACTGACCATAGCGATGACTCAGTGTTTCTCTTACTTCAAGAAGAATAAAAAAATCATGACGTAATACATAAACAAAATATCAATAATTTTTGAAATCGTTTAGAAATTCAAAAAATGGCGCAGCAGTTGAATCAGACTCCGCGATATTCCAGCAATTTGCCATCGACTGACGACCGTCGGGACAATGAAAAATTCATTTTGGATTTCCATTTATGTAAGATAAAATTCTGACTAATTTAGATAAAGTTTTTTATACATAAATGGTAAAATGAAATTTTGCTTTTTTATAAAAATAAGCTTATTTTCAGCTGAAGTCCGAGTCGAAGAGTCTGGGCAACATATTTTGGGCTTGGCATTACACTGCTTGAAAGGTAATCAACTTCAATTTTTGAAATCATGGCTTACAAGAATTTCACAACCTTATTGTTGAAAAAAGTTAACAAAAAATTCCCTTTATCGTCATTTTTACTTTATAAATTAGTACATATTTCAATGTGAAAAAATATTTCTTATAAAAACATTGTATCTATTAATAATTTTAATGTTAAGGATATGATGGAGAGACTAATGCCGTTGCTACTCTTGACAAAGTATTGAAATTTGGCAAGATTCCTGGACCTGTGAGTATTTTTCCAAATTTTAATAAAAATGGTTTTTTCGAAATTTTGAAAATTTCAAAAATTTCAAAAAATTCTTCCATAACGTTATGAATTTAAGCAAATTCGAATTATTACTGGCATTGGATATCACAGTGTGGATGGTCGTCGTGGTGTCAGTAATGTTCAAACCAACGCATTGGTCCGATTGCTTTTTTCTCAGATCTGGAGTCCAGATTCATGTTACGATTTATCCGTGCGTGATTTGAGCGAACTGGGAAAGTTAATCCTGTTTGTGATTGACCATGTCAGTAACAACACGCCTTCAATCTTGCCCAGTGGTATGGAGTTTACAAAAAATGATATTTATCATTTTGTAAACAACGTTTATAAGAAAATGATTTTTCTTTATTGTCCATTACGATGCAAGGATAGCAAGCAATACTATTCCAAAGGTTAGTTTT
>SCLD01178440.1:0-84743 GCA_004367895.1 Oikopleura longicauda
CCGATTTAAACTTAGGGCTTTCATGTAATTTCATGAAATTTATCGTATAACAGAATAAAAATTTGAAAGAGGAAGCGAAATTTTGTTTTATACGTTTGGTAAATAACGATTCTAAGTGATAAACTATATAAAATGATATAGTTACAGACTATTTAATTGAGTGGATGGGAAATGGAACATCGAACCCGTTCAATATTGGCACTCTTCGAGTTCAAAGACATCACATCTAGAATTTATTTGAATAACACTCTAGTGGATTTACTAATTGAATTGACTTGTGGGAAATTTCCAAACATTTTCAAAATAAGGAATTTTTACTCAAATTTTCGAGTCAAAAGTGATATTTTTCGTTTATTTGAGTTACATCCGCGGTGTTTTTCTAAAGTGTTCC
Source organism: Oikopleura longicauda (assembly GCA_004367895.1). NCBI lineage: Eukaryota > Metazoa > Chordata > Appendicularia > Copelata > Oikopleuridae > Oikopleura > Oikopleura longicauda. The sequence continues at coordinate 392 of SCLD01178440.1, forward strand.
TCATGACAAACTAACAAACACTTGATTCTATTAACCTGTGTATCCCTGGTTATAAGCCTGAATACACGAGTGGCTCCAAACTCAGTATCTCACTGATTTCAGAATGACAGAGGCCCTATAGAGACGCTTCGAATTTAACTTCCCTTAGAATAAGTTCAATTTTATAAAATCAATATTTGGTCGAATTCAACAAACATATATTTGAACCATATTCATTCTTCAAACGAATTTTCTAGCGCAGAAGAAACAGTTTTGCAATAACGCCACTCAGAGATGTATCCGGCCATATAAAACAAAGTGGTTATGTGACCGTTAAGTAAAAAGTGGATTCTAGAATAAATTTTAAATCAGCTGGTTTAAAACGGTAAATTCCTATGAAAAATGAGCAACCAATGCCAACAGATAACGATAAGAATTAATCGATAAACGGAACGGTCGGCTAAGTGATAAGTTACACTTTGACAGTTAGAGTGATCGTGTATTGTAACAATATATTAGCATTATCGACGATAATTTATCGTCGATCATTTGATTTATATTTGGTGGAGCTGAAGGTCGAAAATTTTCGTCAAGTAACTTGGCCGTCATTTTCAGGAATCAAGCGTGACGCATCAACTGGTATTATATTAGAAGCTAAAGATGCGATGAAAAGTATCGGTAAAGTTGACCGATTCGACCAATTGGAACATTCCATCGGCGTCTTATGTTCTCAATAATCCAAACATTATAAATGGGAAGGATATTATGGTGGTCTTTTAGATTGACGGAAGGCGAAAAACAATGCTATAATCCTTTATTGTTCATTCAGTCAATAGTATTGTTTTAGTCATTATTACGTTGTCGAATACGGATTCCGTAAATTACGCGGAGATCCGTACTTCCGGTTCATATTTACACCACGCATGTTTTGTCTCTTTATTTGCTAAAGATTTTCAGTGCTTGGGTAACATTCGGACATCTCCGCTTCGACCATTCAAATGGTCTGGACTCCAGACTCTGGAAATCCTTTTCGACAATGACCTTTTCGAGTGTACAGTCAATTGGTATCTAAAAATGAGTAAATTCAAATATTTAAATGCCATTTTTAGTTGAGTCAACGAACACACGTTAGCAGTTATTTGCGCTTGAGGAAGTCTAGTTAAACTTTTACTAAATAATGATATTTCAAAAAATACTCCTCCGCTCAAATATAGAGTCAGAGAGGGTATGCGACGCCAAGCATTTTTTGGTCACAAGAATGTGCTAAACACATTCCCATATCATATGGGCCATATGTAGCAAATCAGTATTGTATCAGAGTTTCCTGGACAGCCAAACTCACAAACATTGGGTGCGTATAATACAGACGACGATCAGGAATCCGTTCTGAGCTGCCCGTTGATATAACCAAACGAATGAATCATCTTTAGTATTCAGTATTACTTTTGGGCGCATGATTTGTACTCATGAACATTAGATGGCGCTAGAGATTGCGTTAAAGAATTGCGTGAAAGCATATGATATAGGCATATATCAATTATGCTTATTTAGAATATTTTGTGAAGTAGAATGATTTCGCAACAATGTGTTATGACTTAAATTTATGTTTCAATTGATTTTTGACGAAACATGAATTGTAAAGGCCATAAATGATTCTGGAATAATTTAGATATGTCGGACTACGAGGGCCTATCGAGAGTCGTGATTATCAAAAAGAAGAAAAGTGATGGATTGGGCTTTAAGCTGAAAAATGATCCAAAGCGGAAAGGAAATGTAAGTATTTCGATTATCAAGATGGTTCAAGAATTTCAAACCTTGCCAAAATTTCGGTTTATTTGTATCCCCACTATAGATCTGACCTATTAATGACTTAAAAATTAGATTGTATCCGATGTTTCATCAACAGGACCAGCTGGAAAATGCGGTCTGCTTGTCGGAGATCGAATCATTATGATCAAGAAGAAAAATGTTCAAAATTCAAAGCATGACGATGTTGTTGCTGAGATCAAAAAATATGCAAAGAAGGACACCATTCAATTCACCGTTGTTGCAGCTGCTTGCGATCCTGTCAACCCAGATCGCGATGAAACCGCTGAAAGTTCTGGTGAAAAGATTTTCAATGTTCAAAAAATTGGTACATCCTATGGCTTTTCACTTTCCACAGGCCCGTTTTCAAATTGAAAATTTCTTACTCTCTATCAAAGTCTTGATAGAGTAAATGAAAGCGTCAACCGATATATTTAAAAACGTTTCTCAGTGAAAAATGGTGACGAATATCGCCATATAATTAAAGACATCAAAGCTGGTGGAGCTGCACAAAAAGCTGGAATGGAAAATAAAATGATTCTTATTGCTATGAATGGACGAGACTGTGTCAGTCTTGGTCATAAAGAGGTTGTCCAAGAGGTCAAATCGGGAGGAAAAAATGTAATTATCCGATGTAAACTTGTGACAGAAGAAGCCATCGCTGAAAAAATTGCCGAAAAAGTTGCAGACGTTGATCCAGTTGCTGTTACCATGCCTGCTCCTGAACCAGAGAAGTCTGTTGCTCAACCTGTAGTTACTTCAAGTGGTGGAAAAGCTAAGATCTGCCGAGTTGTCAAATCTCCAAGAGATAATTACGGCTTTAGCTGTAAATATGAGAAAGAGATTGAACTTGAGACTGTTAATCGAATTGCAATCGGCTCCCCTGCTCAACTTGCTGGCTTAGAAAATGGTGATCGTATCTATGCTGTGAACGGAACAAAAATTGTTGGTCTTTCCCACGCAGAGACCATTGCCTTGATTAAAACTTTTGAAAATCATGTCGTCTTTCTTGCTGTTTCCGAAACCAACTGGACCGCCGGTATGTCAGTCAGCGAGGCCACTGCTGTCCCACAATGGGAAGCAAACTACGGTGAATTGGGTATTCCAAGAAATGTCACCTTGGAGCGTGAACCAGGCGAAAGATATGGCTTCACAATTGAGTATATAAACAAACAACACATTGTCAAAGCTGTTGGAGACCATTCCCCAGCAGCCAGAGCAGGACTTAACATTGGAGACATTGTTTGGTGTATTAATAAAGCTGATGTTTCAAAAATGGGACATTCGGAGGCTCTTAATCATGTGAGAGAGAATCCAGATCAAGTTCAAATGACTGTTGTCGACGAGAAAGCAGTCACCTTGTACACTACATTGAATATAGATATCAGTCACGAGCTTACCGAAGAACTACAGGTAATACCAGATATGTGTGACGCATAGGCTTTGTGAGTCATAGGATATGACTCATAGTATTTTTTAGGCATGGAAGGCAGCTGTCGAAGAAGAAGCACCAGTAGCTGCAGTTATGCCAGCCCTAGAAGAACCTGAACCTGAAGTCGAGCCAGAAGCTGAACCAGAACCAGAAGAAGAACCCGAAGATGAAAAGATTATTGAACATCCAGTTGCCGCTGCGGTCATCGCTGCTAAAGTTATTGAAAATAATCGTAGTGAGGATGAAGATCCACCCAAACCAAGACTTGTTACTCTTGTTAAAGATCAAGGCTATGGATTTTTTCTACAAGACCAAGAGGGTCATTATCTTAATCAAATATCACCTGGTGAACCTGCAGACCTTGCTGGTGTCAAAGATAATGATAGGATTGTTGAAATCAATGGTACCAATATTGAGACCGCAACACATGCTCATGTTGTCGACTTGATCCGCGAGTCTGGTGACAAAGTTAGCTTTCTTATTGTTGACAAAGAAACTGACGATTATTACAAATCACGCGGCATTCTCATCACGTCTGCACTTTTGGGAATCGTCCACAATGCCCCCAAGGCCCGTCTTTGTAAACTGGTTAAACAAGATTCTGGATTCGGATTTGAAGTTCACTCTGAAAAGACTGATGAATATGGTAACGCACAATTTTTGAGAAATATCATGGAAGGTGGCGCTGCAGAGAAGGCAGGAATTCAAGAACACGATCGTCTGATAGAAATTAATAAAACAAAAACAGCTGGACTCGAACATGGGGATATCGTTGGTTTAATCAAGGGATCAGGTGATATAATGGTTTTCCTTGTCGCAGATGCTGAATGCTCTGAATACTATTACAGTAAGGTTGGTTGATTTTTTTTATATTCGCTTTTATTATTATGAATCATAATTTATGATTTCTATCAAAAAAAAATTCATAGCGTGTGACAATCACAGAAGAGCACGCAGATCCATTATACGATCCACCGACATATGACGAACAAAAATCAGAACCACTTATTGAACATCCTGTTGCAGCAGCAGCTGTAGTTACAGCTGTTGTAAATAAGGCCACAGAAGAACCAGAACCGGAAGTAGAAAATGAACCAGAACCAGAACCAGAAATGGAATCAGAACCCGAACCTGAGCCAGAACCAGAGGTGGAAGAAGAAAAGGTTATTGAACATCCTGTCGCTGCTGCAGTTGTTGCCGCCGCTGTAGTAAATAAAGTCACAGAAGAAGAAGAACCCGAACCAGAAGTCGAACCAGAACCAGAAGAAGAACCAGAACCTGAATTCGAGCCAGAACCTGAACCAGGTATGTTTTACTGTTCAATTCCATTTTCTTGATTTTTCATCATTTTGATTTTTCATAAAAGAAGTCGAAGCCGAGCCAGAGGAAGATGAGGAAGAAAAGAACAAAGCGAAGGAACTAGCAGCTGCGGCCCTAGTCGCCAAAGCTATTATTTCAAAAGGAATGATTCATAATGAATATATTAGACTATTATATAGTTTATAGTTGAGGCAACCTCAAGGTAACCTGTAACCTCATATCATATTTTGGATACGGTATCGAATGATGAATAACTATACAAATTTTCTGAATCGTTTGACAGACGACGAGCCAGAGCCAGAATCCGAGCCGGGTAAATATTTGATTAATATTCAAACCTCAAACTCACAAAATTTTACATTTTTTACCGCGTTAACGATGAGCGCAATATAGAATATGCCGTATTGGCATATTTTTAATTACCAGTTGTAGTGCCTGAACAAGAAATTGAGGCTGAGCCGGAAGTGGAGGCTGAGCCTGAACCAGAACCGGAAGTAGAACCGGAATCAGTAGCAGAACCGGAACCTGAACGTTCACCTATTATTGAACATAAAGTTATAGCAGCCGCTGCAGTTGTTGCTGCTATTAATAAAGAGGATTCCGACGAGGAATTTAAACCAGAACCAGAATCTGACGAGGAAGAATTTAAACCTGTCGAGGGTAAAAAACGCTCTCAGCTTCGACCAAATATGTAAACAGTGTCTTTGGTCCATGATGGACCGTCCACCTATCAGTGGCCGAGATAATTATACATTTTTGGTTTTATCATTTGCATTTCAAAATCCAACCAAATCAATTACACATACTATGATTGAACTCTTAAGTTCTTTAATTTAAGACAAGTGTTCGCATATCAAACAATTTGCGTAGGCGGACACTCAAATAAAAACTTGACGCGTGACATAGCTTTTAATATTTTTATTCAGAACCAGAACCTGAACCAGAACCAGAGCCTGAACCAGTCATTGCAAAAGGTTAGTCCCCAAACAAGTCATTAAATTTGACTCGTAGATTTGAATCATTGTAAAATGTTGTAAGTGCTAATATCTCTTGGCACTATTCCATAACGAGTATATAAGAGCCCGAACACGAGTCAAATTTGAGCGTTAAAGCCGCTGCTGGTATTTACGGAGGAGCTAGTACCACGAAAGCACCCGTCAAAAAACCTGGTACTGCACTTTTATCTTTCGTAGTGCTTCGTGTACATTCCAAGTGCATGATTTTTAATTGGCCTTAATTTGACTAACTTTACAATCAATTACGCAATGCTGATCTAACTTTTACGTAATACTGATCTATACGTAATAACTGAAATGTTGTCTCTGAGCTGCCTCATTCTTACAGTGAAGCTTTTTGACATTTTTGGTGACACCTATGCGTATGCGTAAGCCACACTGTTCTAATATGTACTAATGTATCAGCGAGCACAATACAGTTAATGAATCATTACTGGCTCATTATTAGAAAAGCGGCTATTTCATTCATAGAGATCGCAAATAACAGACAGTCATATTTTATCAAATACAGATTTCCCAGTCATTTCTCGGAAAACACTTATTGAATCACACATATTTTTTTGGCCGGGAAATCGCTGTTTAATAAAATAATCTGTCAATGGACCAAGAGAATAAATATAATAATTTAGCTCCAGTAGCAGCAGTCGCTGTAGCTGCAACAGTAACGAAGCCACTCAACGATGAGAAACCAGTTTTCACACGAAATGTTTCTATTCATGATGCAAGAGCAAACAAAATATTTGGAACCATGAAAGCTACAAGAATTCATCCTAATTCAAGACCTAAAATTAATATTTATGAAGAAAATGGAGAACAGATGCATCAAATGACCAAGGGTGTTGTTAAAACAGTAAGTTTGCGCTGGAATCCAATAATCTTAAACTCGAGCTCGAGCTCGATTTTATATTTTTATCAAGACTTATAATTCTGTTAAGACTGCTATTGTCTCAACACCAGCACCTGCTCCAGCAGTTGCTCCAGCTCCAGCTCCAACACCTACATCAGCTCCAACGATGGCTGCTGCAGCTACCACCGGTGTCGCTGTTGTGAAAGTGCGCAAGCCAACTGGAAATAGTATCAATAGTTTACTTCAAAGATTCCAACAGGTATATAAATATAATTAAATCCCAAACTTAAGTTTTTATCAGGGCGATATTGACCGACAGGTAATACATTAGATGAACAATAACGAAATAGTAGATTAAGTATTTTATTAGTTTTTCATGAAATACGTCTCAACTAATATCTTTTATCATACAATCAATTCCATCTATAAACTTAGCTGGGAAATTAGGTTTACTAACAATTCAAATCATAATCATTTTAAGCGAACTTTTTGTTGAGTTGTAAAATGGTGGTCCTTGTCCGAAATTTTTGAAAAGAGAGTTCGACGTTGTATTAAAAGTCATGATTTGTCAGAATGTACATATAATATTCTTGATAGACTGAGACATTTAATATAAGCGTGCAATATTTATTTTTCAAAATGAGGGTGAACGTCATTCAAAGAAAAATAAGTGGCCTTTAAAATCGTAAAGAGAAAAATCTTGAAATTAAAATTTGAAATGCCCATTTATCTGATTGATTACGGCAGACTGGGAAAGACTAGAAACGATGTCCCGGAAGAGGTTATATTATTTATATTAACATGATTTATCTGAGTCTTGGTCATATCAAAATGTAGATGGCAATTAATATATCATTTAAGAATGGCCAAGCTTTGACCGGTGGACATATGCCTGAAAATGGAGTCATAGCACAAGCTCAACCAAAAGAAGCGGCACCAGGTGTTCAAATTATTGAAAAGAATCCAGCTCCAGTACCAGCTGCTCCAAACGCAGCTTCGGTACCAGCTCCACCTGCTCCAGCTATGGCTGTTGTTGATGTTGGAGCAATAAACAGAGCTGCTCAGCAACAAGTACCTGCTCAACAAACTCGTAAGTTATTGATTTGTTAGTTTTGGCATGTTACGATTGAACTTATGATTCGACAAATATCGTTTAGAAATGAGACCACCAGTACAGCAGCCCATGCAACCACCAATGCAACAATTCCAACAAATGCCCCCACAACAATTTGGTTATTATCAACAGCCATATGTAAGTCAAGGCAGCCTATTTTATAGGTTATGAATCATAACTTATGATGATGTAACCCGTTACGGTAACGGTATCTACTCAAACGTCATTGTAATTTACAAAATAATTACAGATTGTAATAACATATCTGATAATTTATAACGTCACCATATCCTCCTCTTCAACATGGGTCGAGGTGACGTTTTAAATCCTCAGATATATTAGTTTATAAGTTTTATTTGATAAAACTTGTTTTAGGATGCACCACAACAGGTCTTAGTACAAAATACAATACCTCAACCTATTCAACACTCTCAAACCTTACAACCAATACAGACCCAGCCTCTACCCATTCAAACTCAATATATCCAACAAAGTGTGCCACAGCCCTCTAGTAGGAGGATGAGTTTTGCCACAGTGGCAAATACTGTTTCTCAACAGCAACATACCATTAATGCTTTCCAACAACCCTTGACACAACCCATGTCTCAATCATTAGTGCAACAGCCAATTTATATGGATCCAAATAGTGCTATAACACCGCTACACATGACTCAGACTTTACCCCAGATTCCATTATCACAACCTCAGACCCATGCAGCTATGGCCCCCGAGGAGGCACTTGGACAGATTAGAAATGTAATTCAAAAAGTCACGGGACAGAATAGCATTGTACAAGATCCTAATGTAATGGTACAAAATGTACAAAATTTACGCGAACCCTCGATAGACCAGGTTTTTCATTCAACAACCAAATTATTCATCCGAGTTATAATTTTTCATCTAAACAAAATTCTCATCTGAACAAAATTCGATAACTTTTCCTGGATTTTTTCATCAGATGTTTTTCGAATTAATTGTTAATGTGTTATGAACGGAATATCTTAAGAAAAAATCAAGCGTTAATGTTTCGAGTCTAAAGGTATATGCTGTAGTATTCCGCTTCGATAACGCATCAAATGCACGACTCATTCACAATCGGATCTTAACGTTGAACCGACGCTTATAATCGATAAATCTAATTTTGACAGTTCCGAGTAGAGATCTGATAACCATAAGTTACCATTTCCCAAGTTTGATTGTCAGTTTGGATATCACCATACTATTCACCTATTCCGTCATTTTAAAATAATTTCCATTCAATAGAAGCACATATCATATGCATGACTCAAATGAATCGTGTGCATGGCAATTAATACACTGTGGTATTTATTTTTTTAAGTATGGTCAACCAATGTATGGACAACCACCAATGCAAGCAGCTCCAATTCAGTTTCAACCACAACCGGGTTTTCAGCAACAAGCACCGATGCCACAATATCAACCTTATGGTCAACCACAACAACAGCAGTTCCAGCAGCAACCACAACAACAATATCAACAGCGATTCCAGTGATAATCACGTGATTTAATTGATATTCAAAATTTATAAATATGAAAAGTTTATTTTTAATTTCACTGTTAAATAAAAATCACATTTAGAATATTTATAAAACACGAGGATGATGGAACATTAGATTTATAGGGGTGCCACATTAGAGTGGAACATCCTGTCTTGATCTTACAGTAGATGTTACCAATTTTGCCCATTGGTCAATCGAGCAGAACTATTCTGAGGTGAAAATGTCAACGTCGTTCAGCAGGACAATTGAACGATGAGGTTAGGACTTTAATTGCTATGCGTATAAATAGACCTTAAAGTAGGTATATTTTCCTGTAAAATAAAAGCACATTATAATGAAAAAAAGCATACATTTTTGACGGTTGAAAATATCAAATTAACATGTACCGGATATAACGCTGACGTTTTAGACCACTACCGGAAAATCCAGATACAATCAGGAACACGGTGCAAAACTCGTTTGCCAATACCTGGTCCTAGTCCTGAGATTTTTTTTTGGGACAAGTGTCAGTGTTTATTGACTTTTCGCGCAAAGAATAAGAGAAGAGCGCGCTTGGACAGGGCCACTATGGACCCCACGTTATCGCACAGCCGATTTAACTTTTGAACTGAAAGTTTACGATCAACTTTCGAAAAGAACATCACTTAATTTTGAAGCACATTTATTTTGCTGAATGTATACGATCAATCAGACTCATTCATGGATCATCGTAAGGCGGAAAATACGGGTCGGGGTCCTATGGCTGTTAAGTTTGATCAAAAAAGGCTTTTCATGGAGAAAAAAGACGACGCAATTGCTAGAAGCATCATTTATTTGTTGATACCTCTAACACGATTAATTTAAGTTTTGAATTTATTTTTACATTTTGTTGAGGCGCAGGACGTTCTGCTGTCAACAATTGTTTCAACATATAAGAACACTAGAGGGCGCAGTTTATTAAAATTGGCGAAACTTTTCTCTTTTATTTGATGGAATTTCCTCGTCGTGCGTGATTTCCATCGTGTTTGGCTCAGGCAAGTTTCGTTTTTTGTTAATATGATGGTTAAACGTCCGCTGCTGTTGCTGTTGAGGTGGTTGAAATGGCATTCTAGAATTGCAATCAGTCATTCTTTCGAAAGAATAAATATGATACGACCTTGGCGTGAAGTTTGCTCCATAGGCATCTATAAAGCCGGCCGGCCCTTGATAGGTTATCATTCCATTTTGATCAGGATAAGCATGATTTTGTGGAATAGTCTGAAAGTAAATCATGGAATCAGGGTTTCGTTAAATTGTTTTCTAAAAACCTTATTTTCTTTCTGGGTATATTGTACTGCTTGTAGTAATGGCATATGACCAACTTTTTCTTTTGGCTCGGTATATACGTTTACGCATACATGTAGGTATAAAATGGCTCGGTCTTATAAAGCTTTTGAACGATTAGTTATTTGGTATTGGTTGTTAATTTTCGTTGTATAGACGATAATATTAATTAAGATCAATACGTTGTGATCAAAACATTCCTATTAGTTCTTTGGAACCACTGACAGTGATTCTTCTATTTTGGCTATTTTCTTCTTGCTCGTGGATTTTTATCTCTTGCGTGGAACGATGGCGAATTTCTGTTATTCTTGATCCACCTCGACCTATAATGGCTCCCATCTAAAATATCATTTAACTTAAAAAGCATCAAAACAGAATTTTATTCTTAAATGATTTTATTTACTTTTTCACCAAGGATACCATCCTCGGCGGATTTGAATATTTATGGCTTGAACGACCTTAAAAGAATGGCATGTATATCCTAATAGGTTAATGCTGAGTAGCAAAATGCGCTGAGGATGGTACCCTTGGAATCGGTAAAATAATTACGCTGACCAAATTTTAAAAATACCTTATCCTTGTCGACACGTATTTCTACAGAGCCATCTGGATTTGGTGATTGAGCCAATTTAATTTTGAAATGATCGGTTGAAGTATCGACTTGATGAAATCGAGGGTCGGAAGGAGGAATCCCAAACCCAAACGGATGCATTGGCTGTCTCGTAAAGGATTGCATATGCATATGAGGATGAGGAGGATTCCATTGTGGATTCTGATTGGCTGTGTGATGTTGTGAATAGTGTTGTATATTATTGTTTGCATTTCGGCTTAAATTATTCCTGACCAGTCCTTAATGGTGGATTCTAATCGGTTACCTCAAGTGTGGTGTAGAATAAAATGGGTTTGCTTGATTAAACTGCTGATTACGTGGCATTCCCTCCATTCCAAAAACTGGGCTTGGTCCGTATGTTGCAGGCGTATACGGTGTACACTTTCCTCTTGGAGCCTCCTCTATCATAACTTGACAAATAGCATCAACACAACCTTCGATAACACGTGGTTCACCATATAGTGTGATAAGTTTTTCTGTGCTGTTTGGTAATAAATCATTTGCAATTTTGACATTACAACCAGTCTTCTCTCGAATCTCCCGTATTCTATAACCGCTTTTTCCAATAATTGAACCACACTGACTTGTCGGAACAATCATATAAAGGGTGACTGGAATCTAAAAAAGGTAGTGAGACCGAAAATCATTTAATTGTCTGAAACCTTTGTTGTTCGACCGGTCAGTCCATCATTTAAATCTGCTTCAACAAATTCTGCAATTTTCAGAAGTGCTCTCGTCACACCTTTTTCAGTTAAAAATCATTTTACATTAAATTCTTGGAATTCATTCAAATCATTTTCCAGTATTTTTTTTAACTTTAACCTGAAGGCGATCCATGAACCGAAACTGTTCTTTCAATATCTTGATCATTCCCTTTTACTTTTATTTCACAGGCTGACTCTTCTCGGATTTGGGTTATTTTTGATCCCTTCCGACCAATAATGGTTCCAACTTGATTGCCTTAAATATTCAGTGATATTACTCCTTATTCTGTTTTAAGGGTTACCTTTAAATAACAGCCGAATGGTAACAATGATGTCGTCGTCCTCATTGAAATCATTCGATTCTACCATGTTACTCATTATTACCTAGCTGAAAATGACTAATGTTAACACTACCCTTAAAGATTAAACAGATACAGAAGGAGAGGGAGGAGAATAGGGATTCAGCAGATTTTTGTCTTCTGGGGGAGAAGGAAGACCATCCTAGAAGATATCCCAGGATGATCTCTTTGAGGGGAGGATTTTTGACCAATATTTATGGTGTTCCGGGGGAGAACCTACACTTTCAAATTGATCTTCATCTAACAGCCCCTCCTCACATTCTAAAGATTCACAATTTCTCTCAAGAAAATTTCAAATTTTTCGATGACACACCCTATTGAAATGACCAATAGAAATGCTTCATTACACGGTATAAGACGATTGAATGAGTCACACAATGGATTTTATTGAACAGAAGATGAATACAGGACCCGGACGTCTTTCTTATTGGCGGACCAATTAGAATCGTGTCGGTTTAGTTTTATTAGTTGAACATCCTAGTTATGATTGAGGTAATCATCAGAAATACAATCTTGATCTGGTAGCGGTGGAGGTGTTCGCCTTTTCGGCCTTCTCTGTGTAATACCACCCACATGACTGTCTGCTATCCGGGTTGTTCGCATTGACCGCGCTGGTAGCTGGACTGTCCGCGGCTGTGGTGGATCACGTGATGATCTGAACTTGGATTGGGTCTCTTCGATTATCTTTTTCGTTTGGAGAATGTCCGGACATTCGTACAAAAATAGACGTCGATCTGGAGCTCCCCTGGTGGCAGTATTTGATTGGCTGGTGACATAGCAGTAGAGAGTCGCTACGTTCCTATCAACAGTGGCGATTGATATTGACTGAATAAAATGCTCAAATAAGCGACTTATGACTGCATTTTCGTTCCTCTCAACCAAAATTGATTCGTCGGTCAACTGAAAAATATTTTTTTTTTCGGGAGACAAATCATACCCGAATATACATAATAACGTGGGGTCCATGGTGGCCCTGTCCAGGCGAGCGTGGGCGTGAGCGCTCTTTTCTTACTATTTTTGTCGGATCATTTGGACAGACAGAATGGGCACTACTTTATGAATGCATCTCTATGGCTCACCTCGATATTTACAATACTATCATTAAAACTTGACATTGGTGATCTTCCGACCATTTCTACAATTTCCGGATCCGAAGTATGAAAGTAATTTGTTCTTCCAAATCTTTCCAATATTTTCTTGACTCCTAATCCAAGGACTTCTGATCGCTGATTGGATGATAATGGTACCAGACTCTTTTTGATTTCAACTGATCCTAAGAAACGGACGTTTTTGAAGGCCCCTTTATGATTGGTTCTCCGATTTCGATTCTCATTTTCGTGACATGTCATTTTTGTACATTATTATCATACATTCTAAAACAAAAAAAACTGAATAGAGTGTTCATTATTTGCCGTCGCGCTCTTCAAGAAACTTTTTACGGGCTTCAGCAGCCTTTCTTCTTATTTCTTCAGCTTTTCTGGCTTCTTCTTCGGCTAAACGAGCGGCATAAGTCGCTCTTAATTGAGCTGCATTTGATAGAAACGTTTTATATAAATCCGGATCAATTGACTCTGGTTCAATCTGATAAAAGGATAAAACTTGATAAAATCATGAGAATCAGTTTTTAAGTCCGATTTTAATTGAAAAAAACTGTCCTGAAATATTTGCATTTTTTTGGCTTCATCCAAAATTCAAGGGTTATAGTGGAATTTTTTATTATTAAAAAAACTAACGAAAATATGATTATCGGGTGAAATTATGATTTTCGGGCATAGTCACCCTAGACAGACTTACTGTGGCGAACCTTCATGTTGAATTCACATCATCGATGACGTCACATCAAAAAATAATTTTAATATTTATGGTGTCTCTTTGGGTACTTCCTCTTTTCGCGTGGACTTAATTTCTTTTCTTTTGTCAAATATTTGTCATTCAGATTCTCATAATCGAACATTTGACTTTTAGAGTGCGATTAAAATGAGACTTTTATTATGCAAACCATTTAATCTCATATTCTTAAATGAATAAAACTCAATGTTAACCCCGCGGTATACCACTACAATAAAATAATCTAATACTAATGACAGGCATGCCATATTAGTTTATCTGTTTGATATTTTGACCATGACAACTGTTTTCAAGCGTTACATGGTAGTGGATTGAAAACTATATTATATCATGTAAAATGGAAAAATAGCCTTATTCTGACACAATTTTTTTTAACAATTTTATGAAGTTGAAAAATTTCAGTTTTTTAAACAAAACGGAAATTTTTAATCTTCTCGATTTTTTGAACTATGTTTTAGAACTCCATGTAACTCTACCACTTCTAAATTTAAATTCAGTTTTATTTGGAAACGTTTGAACTTCTAGCCATTATACTCGGAAAATATACTCTAAAAAAATGCAAAAATTTAACTTAGTCGATGATTTGGATATTTGAAATGGTACAAAAGAACGTTCGTTTGGTGAATGACCACGTGATTTAAATCCACATGATAGTCAACTGAGTTTATATAAGGGAGATTATAGTAAATTTAGTTCACATTTAATACATGGGAATGTGTATTTTCAAAATTTAATTCGCCCAAGAGTCACCCTAAAGTCGCAGGCTTGTCTTTTTCTCTCAAATATTTGCAATTTCATATTCTTAATTGAATTTTTCAAAATCATATAATGGTTTTTAATCATGTTTTTGTTATCTTCTAATTATTGAGAATTTTTTGAGAATATGAGTCGTGTTCTAAATCTGAAAACGGGTGACTGGGAGAATCCTATTTTCCTCCTATTAATTACACCACCGGGTGGTCCGATTTGGGACGACATCCATTCCGAAGGATTATGTTTCCACTTTTTAGGGGTTCCCATTTAAATCTGACGATCAAAGATATTGATGAAGACTTCATCATGAAGTATAATAATTAGTGTGAATTCTCAACAATCCCAACTTAATTCTACGTTCGATAAAATAGACATATGTCGCTCTAATGCTGTTTGTAGGATGAAAGTGGTTACTTGGATTGTGATTAGTAAGTAGCGAGGGATTGCTATTGCAATAGTACTTGAAGTACTAATTTGATAAGAGAAACACTTGTTGAGAAAGATGGTCTACCCAATGACTATTGGGAAGACGCACCCCACTTCAGTACTTTTGAGTACTATTTCAAACATTCGACATAATTCGTTTAGTAAAAACTTTATATAAGAAGTTTCATTTTTCTTGAAGTTGTAACTAAAAATAGTAGAAATTGATAAAGATCTTATTAAAATAATATAAAACTATTTTACCTCAACAGTTTTTCCTCCTAGTTATGACATTCAAGGACAGCTATGACCGGAAATTTCAGGTCATATTTGTAATATATTTAATCTATTGATATCGTTATAATTGTATTTTATCTTTATTCCTGAACACCTAGTTCTCTGCATCGTTCAATGATCATTTTGACAATTTCTTTTGTGTCCAAGTCTCTGAAAACCATTTTTGAAAAACAGACCCAATCATACTTGTATTGTATGATTCAGATATTTCCACCGCAAGATTCCAACAAGCCCTAGATATTATTCTTTTTGACATGAAGAATAACCATCGAAACTACTATTTTGAGGGCTTTATTCGAGTAAATATCCAAATTTATGAGCACGAAAATGCGCAAATTCTTACCTTGCAATATACCAATCATCTTTGGCGTGAGAATCTGCTATCTCGTAAGCATGTCTCAGAGTTATTTTTCCTAAAATTTCATTTCTATCGTGACTTTGGCCTGGGTTGAGAATTGAATTAATATTTTGAATTTTTAAAAATTATCAGGTTGTCTATCAAAAAATATGTGCAACCCTGACTAGGCGCATCCATTCCAGCTGCTTGTAGGATTGAAAAGTCAAGTGGCGGTGACATGAGGGCAATATTCCATTTTCCACCTCCTTCGAAATTTACTCTCGTTCTAAGGGGGACACCAGCTTAAAACGGATTCAAGACCGTCGACTTCCCACCATCGAGACAGACATCCGCCTGCAAAGTCCGGGTGCCTGGTCAAGAGTGTAGACGACAAGACTAAGGGGTTAACTTTCATCAGATATCAATGAATTCGATAATTACTCATTTGATGGTCTGTGAATCCAATCATTTGTATTGAACTGTTCTATTATTAAAATCTTCGTTGAATTTCATCACCGTGATCCCCCTAGCGCCAAGTACAGGCCCCAAGGGTGCCACCACCGAGCACTGCTGAGCATATAAATTAGAAAACATTGTTTTTGGCAGTGTCGTATCTTTACTGTATGGGTTATATTTTCCCGTCCTAATATGATCCACCAATCGTTTGCCTGGCTTGCCACGAATGACCCCCGAACATCGCATTTTCTAGAAATAATATTCTAAATATCGTATGGTTCTGCTTGGCAGTGGAATGTACATTGAAGGTCTTTAGGATTTGTAACCACAATTAGAATGGAAAATATGCCGGGGTGTTTTACTTAAATAATTCTAATTTTGTTCTTTGATATAAATAACTTGACATTTGATTTCTTTTCAGTGAGATTCTCTTTTTGATCTTTTATAAACTTTGTCAATTTTATTTTCTGCATTTTACTCTGACTTGTCTCCTTTAGATTCTCGTTTCCTTTGTCACAAAAGAATTTTAACCAACATTTTTGAGCAAAAGACAATTTGTCGTTTGGTGCTTTCACTTCGGCCAAACAATATCCGCCACTGATACCATTTGAATTCCATGCTTAATAATGGTAACCACGATGTTACTACTCGCATCATTACTGGGAAGTTAAAACATACCAGAAATATCGGGTAAACCGGATCGATGGGCGGGTGTTTGACAAAGTCTCTTCAAAATAGCTGAGAGGGAATAGCCGCCCAAACATTGACAGAACGTTTTGAGATCATCCCAAGTTATTTCACCCCTTTCAGAGTTTTTATAATAATTCATTCCGATCAAACCACCATCTTTATAGATTAAAAAACGGATATCAAATCAAGTATTTAGAACAAAGTTATAAATCCCACTATAAAATATCAGTGGTAGTGGAAATTTCAGTGGTCGAACCACTGAAAATTGAAACCACTATTTAAGATTTCCAAGATTTAAAAAAATATACTGCTGAAATTTTCAAAATTTCCCCAAAGGATTTGTAACAGAGTCGGACAGTACTGTCTATTTCTGCGTGGATTAAGGATGATGGTCACTAACTTTCATTTTTTTTGCTTTCAATTTTTCACTTAATTTTTCACGAAATACTGAAACCATTAGTAGCGAAAATTGACACTGGATTTTTCAGTGGTGGCCACCGAATAAAACACTAGAATAAATGATTACTACTTAAACTGAAATAGCACTGTTCAGTGGTCGGCCACTAGTAGTTTCGCAATTCTTTTTTAAATCTGGCCTTCGAATTCGTTCCAAACTTTTTCCATCGCTTCCAGAGCTGTTTCTAGATCTTCTTCTAAATCCTTGAATTTCTTCTTCAGGATTACTTTTCTACTTTTGAAAAATTCGCGCGTGTAGAAATCAAGGGGTCCATTTTGAAAAATCGTCTAATAAAAATATTATTATATTAAAAATAATATTCAACCCCAATCCTTAAAAATATCTACCTGATAAACACCTTCGATTGAGTAGTCTTGGATCTCATCCTTAATATACAAGGACAGGATTGTCGAGAATATTGCCGATTCAGAGTGAATTCCCTTGTCAAATTGGCACTGATTTTTAAGCTTTCTTGGTCATTTTTAACGGTCAAACAATCTGAAGGGCTGAGCGAAATTCAAGCGTGTAGTTTTGACATTCCTTAGCTAATGCTACATTTTCAACAGAAGCAATTTGCCCGTCTAAAATCCACATTTTATTTCCATTTTTCATATCTAAGTCACCATCCATCCCTATTCGTTTGGCTGTTCCCGTGATTTCTGTCCATCCTTTTAATTTTGAGTCGGTGTCATTTTTCAAGAATTTATTCATACGATCTAGAATCTCATAATGCTCGGGCTCTGTCTTATTTCGATCTTTAATTGCTTCTTCAAATGTTTCTGTTAACTTTTACTCGTTTTCATCCCAGTTCAATTTTGGCGGGGCGCTCAAGGGTCGATTCATGTGAACTTTTAATTTCTGACGCTGAAAACGCTTTCCTCAACTTTTTCTATTTTTTCTTTTAAATGTCCCGAATTAATAATTATTCTAATCCACCATCGACCATGACGATGGAGTGAAAAATTCAGTCCAATAAGAAATCGTAACATGTGATTGGCCTTTGTCCATCGTTTTTCTTTTTCGTAGGCGTCTATAAGGCATTTTATGGCTTTCATATAATTGCCAGTTACTGTATAACGTCTCAAAAAAGACTTTTCAGATCGATTTCTTGCAAAAATATCCGACTTTGTTTCTCGAAATTTTTCAAATTCAGCAAAGACTTTTTCTCCAAGCTCAATGGTTTCATCAAATTTCTTCATTTCGAACAAAGAATACATTTTGTATTTGTATGAAATCGATTTATTGAGAATTTTCAATTCTTCATTCGACGTAATGTTAATTGTTGATACGACTTTTTCAGGATCCAGAAGGTCATTAAAACCAAATCTCGAGATATCTTAAAATTTCAAATATATTTTCCGAGCTTTATTTTCCGTCGTGTATATCATACAGGAAGTTGGTGACTCACTTTGAAGAAATTCTTGCCCCAGAGATATCGTAAGACCTTTTTTTTTATTCTGAATTTGTGCGGAGCCAGGTACCTGACCGTCATCTCCAGCCTGGTTCGAAGAAATAATTGTTGGTGAATAGATCAGAAATAATTCATTTAATGATTCTTTTATTTCTTCGGAAAGTCTAAATCGTTTACCATCGACTACTTTTATTGCAGCTTGATAAAGACGTTCAGCAGGTGTCTTTGATCCAAAATGAGACTTTGTATTTTTTTGAAAATCTTCCATCATTTTCGCTTAAAAGATTTATTTAAGGGTACCATCCTCAGCGGCTTTTCCCAAATTCGGAGGTTTTTTGAGATCTCGAATAGAGAGTGGTCATATTTGGGCGTAATGAATCGGCCTTCAATTCTATCTTAGTAACGCTATGACCCCGAAACTTCACAACAGAATAGGTTAGGTTAAGAACGTTCATTTGGTAGGTCCGGTTCGACCATGACGTCAGAGGCCATGACATAATGAGTCATGTTTGGGCTATGACATTTACGCGGTGCCCTGTTCTGAAAAACCGAGACGTTCTAAGAGTATTTAATTAATTAATTAACACTATATGCGTTCTTAGTAAATTTGCCTGAGAATAGGGGAGTTAAGCCGACTAAACTCATCCCTTATAAATTTCTAGAGCGATTTTAAGTTGAAAAGTTGAAAAAAAAACTTTTTTTTGCATATTTGGCCTCATAACTTCGGGTGGATCGTCATATAAAAGTCAGATTTTACTCCTATTCTCAGGGTAATTTATCTTTGGTCATTTTCAAACTTATTGGAAAGGTTGGGACCTCATCCTTTTTTCATACCAGGGAACAGTTTACGACCGGTTTTCAAAAAATACAACATCGGTCGGCTATGAACACGGTACAGTCCGGTGAATAAAAAATGATGGTATGGATGGGAAGCACTTTTAACTTATCCTTATTTTACACGTTATAGGCCATTATTAACTGGAAAATTACCTTTTAGTTTATCCATATTCAGTCTGTATTTTTTGTCAATCAACATTTTCTTAGCAACAGTCTCTAATTCCTGCCTATTTAGAATTTGAATCAATTCAGAGAACTCCATTCCAGTTTTTGAGCTTATCTTATCAATAAATCCTAAGCATGTGAGTTTGGTTAAATTTCCAGGAAAAGATTGCTTGAATGGGAGTTTCCACCCTGGCCGACGTCGATACCATCGAAGCAAATCGTCGAGTTCTAATTCAGAAAGCGATTTTATTTGTTTTAAATCTTCAGGACTTGACATATTCTCACATTTATCGCTATTCTTCTCAATAGTACCAAGAATATGATGAAATGCCTAAAGAAAATATTGTTTGACGGATTAAGGGTAGTTCAGACCCAAGTCATTTTATTTTTGAAATCATTCTCGGAAAGAGTCAGATCCGACATACAACGACTCTGAAATAGAACGATGAATTTTTAGATCGACCCACAATCGATTGAAGATGGCGTCACTCTATTTCAGAGTCGTTCTATGTCGGATCCGAATCCTTCCGACATTGATTTCGAAAATAAAATGGATTTGGTCTGGACTAACCTTAAACCCCTGTCAATATCTCACCTTGACCATGGAAGTTTGCTCTTCTTGTTCTCTAGAATCGTCCAAATCATCCACATCAATGTCAACTTTGAACTCGTCGGATTCTTTTTTAGTCCCCTTGGATTTGTCGTGATCAATTTCTGTCTTTTCCGGTACTACATCTGGAATATAGAAGTCATCGGAAGCTTCTTCTTTTGATTTTTCCTCGTTTTTCTGATGGAATTTTGATTCGACTTTCGATTTTTGTTCAATTTTTGGAATGACAGAATTTTCTTTATTGTCTTCGTCATCGTCATCGCATAGGTTTATAGTTTCAGAAACTGATGTAGTCTTTTTGGCTCTTTTAGCAAAAAGCTTATTGAACCCTACCGATGCAGATTGCTTTGGTTTCGCATCATCATTCGCTTTTCGTTTCATTTTAATGTATCAAGAAATGCAATTTCAATTTCTGAATTTATTAAATTGAATAACTTTGATATCATTTTATTAAAACAGATGCAAGCAAACAATAGAATGACCAATCCACGATAAGTCATGGATGAGCCATAAGTTATGAGTAAGACGAGTCTGGGGTTAACGAGAATGTGGAAGTCATGATTAGACACAAAATTATGTACAGAAATAGAGTACGGTTCTGTGTTTAGCTCCGATGAGATGCTCAGTAAATGTGAAAATCGGCCTGTTAAAGGAAGGGTAAGCAATCGTATCTTAGAGAAAATACTACGCAATATCATACCAAAGTTTAAATATCTATGTCCTAGTAGTTTATAAATTTATTTGATTTATTTTTTATTTTGTCTCGAACTCCAACTGAGGCTAAACAGAATTTGATGAAATTGTTCCAAATAATAAAAAATCATGAGCAAAATGAACATAATTTAACTTAATAACTAGCTTTATATTTTTTGAACATGATTGTGATACGGAATCGTTTATTTTTCAAAACTAAAGTTAAGACCCTGTTTAAAAAACTACAGTTATCAGATCAGAAACGTTTTAGTCGTGATTTTGGCATGTTTGGATTTATTTTCTAGGATCAGGAATCAAGGTGATGTTCGAGGAAATTCGAGCGGAGGAAGATGGATCATAATACGAAGTTAGAAAAAGTAGGGCAAATAGAAAATATTTTACCCCTCATTTCAGTCTTCGTATTATTTCCACCGACCCCATTTTTATGTCCAACTATTTTTATAGGGAATCACACATTTTAGTGACCCACTTGGTCTTAAACTTGCACACATTGAAGTGACCCACTTTCGTTTATACTTGTAAAGTGGGTCACTCTAATCTATTTAACTTTGGAACCGAGAGATTCAGCAATGATCTAATCCGGATTGTATTTTGAAACATATGTATAGCCATAGTAACTTCTTCAAGCTATTATAAGAATCCGGAACCAGATGGTGAATACCACATAAGAGAATAGTTAACCACTTCAGAATCAGCTTATAAAAGACCGTTTTTTAAATAAACGTATCCGCAAATATCAAAAGCATCAAATTAGAGAAACTGGGAGAATTAAAAGGCTATGAAATTGATCTGCCTGAACCATTTCATTGGTTATCTTATCGATAACACAACCTACGAGTCATACCTATGAGTCATATGACTATCAAGGTACTGGAATGAACACTATTTGCTTCAAATGGAGAAGGATGCGAATAAGAGTCGTTTTTACTACATTTATTAAGGGTTCGATGATGGTGGGGCAAAGGTGGTACCCTTAAATGATCCAAATCTTTGGCTCTATGTAGCTTTAACGAAAGCGTGAGTGAATATTTACATAATTTGGTGTTAAGGCTACTAAAACCCTTATAAATCCCCCGAGGGCGTATTGGCAACGGTCGAAGGAAGATCATAAGTTTTACCCGAAGGATCCCGAGACGTTTGGTTCCAAGTAGAGAACCGAGCGTATTCAGTCCCGAGTTGGAACGTTTAGAAGATGGAAGGTGTAAACCGTTAACTGCCTATTCGGGGGGAAAGTGAAAGAGTTTGAACTGACGCATTTTTATAAATCCTAGAGTCCTAGTGCGCGGTACGACAACGTGTTAGGACGCGACCCCTTCTAGTCTCAAACACAGTTTTAGAACAGAAATCTGTATTACACGTTTTAAACAAGATTATATTCTCTCAGGTTTGCTTGAAGAATTGTATCTTTCACAGCTGCAAATACAAATCTGATATTTTCAGTGTCTGTCGCACATGTGAAGTGAGAATAAATTATCTTGTCCGGGTCCGGATTCAGTTCAACAAACATTTGTAAAATGAATTCTCTTTCATTACAGTTAAAAATTATTCTTATCGACAATCACTTTTTTTTTGTCGAAGTAACATAATTTTGAACTGTAGCTTGCTTCTTGTGGATCTCTTTCTCGTCCTTCATAATGTGGGAAGTATTCCTTGAGATGTGACGTTTTGATTTTCTCTTCTAGTAAATCTTTCTTGTTGAGGAAGAGAATAACTGAGGATTGATGGAAGTAAGGATATTCCACGATGTGTTGAAAAAGTGCTTTGGACTCCTCCATACGATTTTGATTATTTTCTTCGACCAAGATTTGATCATACTCGGACAGCGCGACCAGAAACATTATCGAAGTAACATTTTCAAAGCAATGAATCCATTTTCGCCTTTCAGATCTCTGTCCACCAACATCTACCATTCGAAATACTATAGACTCCAAATCAAATGGATATTCTAAAATACCAGTTGTTGGTACTCTTTTTTGAATGGTCAAAATCGTGTACCACATTTAAAAAATATATAAGGTGAACGAAATGTGACAATGTTTTTGACCACATTCCTCACGCGTAAAATGTCTTGTTGTGTTGGAATATAATTGTTTTTTGATATCCTTTCTAGATCTGACATATAATAATAGGTTGAGTCTGATAACTGATATTCCCTTCTTCTTTCGTATGCCCTTTGTATTCCACCATCTCTCCATAAATTTTTAATCGGGATATAATTTGGTTCAAATGTGTGAAAATCATGAACTGATGCCACGTCAACAGCGAGTAGACGGTTACCTTCTTCTTGATATTGGGAATGTTCGTAATCAATTTGTAGCTGAATCATCGCGTGATTAGTTTCTGTAGACCCTTGGGTGTCCCAATAGACCGTCCGGCTAAATCCGTAGGGAATATTACCTGTTTCATTGCTTTAATCAGGTTCTGTATTGAGGTTAGAACATTTTGATAAATGTATTTGATGAAGTTTTTTTGATCGTCAATCGTATATCCATCCCCATGTATAATTCGCATTTGTTTGATAAAAGTAGATTTGCCACTTTCTCCTGTTCCAAGTAACAATAGTTTTAATTCTCGTCTAGCTTCCCGTTTTTGTTTCCGAAGTAATCTTTCGATAGCTTCATGTGTCTGTTGCCGCATTCGAGTTTCCTCGTCCATGCAACATGGGAATCGTTTGAACATATCGCGGGCCATTTATATCATAATCGACAGAACAACCAATCAGGGCGATTTCAGATTCTCTTAATTCATAAAAATCAGTAGGAAAAAAAAAGATTATAAAAAATAAAGTCTTTGTGTAAAAAATAATGCAAAATATAAAATCAGAAATCGTCTTCATCATTGCTAACCAAACCGTCACCATCGTCTTCACTTTCTTCTAAAATATTGAGTTAGCTTTCACGACTATTTCTAAAGAGAGGTAATTCCTTGGGCAGAAATCCGATACAAACTATTGTGTTTGATAATCTCAGAATACCTTCAGATAAATCATCATCGGACATTTCGTTAGGTCCAGGTCTGAATAACTGACGATTTTCGTTAATCAGACTATCATCATCGTCATCACTACTCAGTTCGTCGCTTGATAGTTTGATACCACCATCGTCATTTCTAAACAACAATAATAACTGTCAATAAATTAATAAGCAACCGACATTTTTGAGCGGTTATGATAGTTTTGTAATAATAAAATATCTAAATACCTTACAACATTATTAAATTGTTGTTTTTGAGGCTGTTCTTTTTGTATTTCTTCGAGTAAGGATTCCAAGTATATGGAATTTCGGAATTTTATACAGTATTCATCATATAGCCCTTTCAAGTCAGTTTCAAGCTCTTCGAGCTCATCTTTATATGGGTTCTCAATTGATACTAATTTAAGGAGACCAGAGGCCAATCAAAATAAAGTATCAATATGAAAATCATCCTTGATAAGCAGGACGAAGTTGTTTCAATTGACGAAGACGTTTTTGATTTCTATCAAGCTCAGCTTGTTTTTTTTCTATTTTCACCTATGTATGATAATATTAACAATACTGACATTTTTACTCAGTTTCATCATGTAATAACATTGTATGCTTTCATAGAGCGGAATGGGATGAAAGTGCATATCCGTGATATTATATTACCAATTCCTGAATAGTCTTTTCATCGTCGTCAGCGCCGTTTAATTTTGTCATTGATTGCTTAGTCACTTTTTCAGACACTTTGATTGCAGCCCTACAAAACAAGTGATGAAAGAACAAGTGGAAAAATTGATCAAAATTTTCGATAATGACTACTCGTGTCTTCTATCAAGGCACAAAGCCGCATTTTATGCTGTTTAGATTCCAAGGTTCAAACTGTGATCAAATCATAAGATCATACCTGAGTGTTTTCTCAATTTCTGATAGTTCTAACTGATGCATTGCGGCAGAATGACGCGCCGATCTCCATTTTATATCCATTCCAAGGGCTTCGTGAAGGGCAATTCCTAAATACATTAATAAGACGTTTTGCAATCGAACTTAAAAGTTTAAAATGTATTTACCTGACCGACTTATGGCGTTGACACGTTCACGCATGCCCTTCAGTTGGTTCGACTTTACATTTGAGTCAAGTACTTTTACATTGTCGAGTGTTTTCGGGGCTTTTGAAGCCTCTAACAATGCAGTTATCAACTTTAGTAATTCCTTCACTGCATATCCATCGGCTTAATTATTTAAATGTTATTGTAGTTCGCAAGTTTGTAAATTAAAAATCTCTTGATAGTGTCCCGTTATGAATATTTAAAATAAAAATCAGGTACAATTCTATTTTTTGAAGACACTTGTGATCTTTGAAGTACGACAATGTCACTTCCGGTGTTAACCATTGCATAACATTTGGTTAACTTGTGAGAGTTTATTAGTAACTTACCTTGATATAATTTTTTTGTATTTAATTTAATATGTTGTTTCGTAATAAATATTTGAGAGACGGTTTTGATTAATGAAATTCTATCATGTTCAGATTCTATTGAAGTTGGAATTGTTACCCGGGGCTCATAAATTGATGTGAGCCATATCAGCAATTCTAAAGTTATTTAATGAATCATGAGGTAAGCGATATCGTCGGTCTGAATGCTCACAGAGAAACCCCTGTATCTAGAAGCAGGAGACCAAGTAAATACAAGGGTCATTTTGACCCAAAGATTGACCTTGACATGCTTGGCACAAAAACGTTGACTCAAACTAATTGACCCGTAGGTGGTCTTGTATTGTTTTTACCTGCGACTAATTTGAAGTTTGGTTCTCTAAATGAATCTAAAGAAACAATTTGAGGATATCCCAAAACTCGTAATGATTCTGTAAGGCAGCGAAGATCTCTGAACGACATTCCGATCCGTTTCTCTCTAAATTCAGTTCATATTACTAAAGAGAAAGGGTTTTCAAGAAACGAGGGAAAAAGAGTAGGTTCGATGAGTGAGAGACACACAAAGGGGGAAAAGAAGGAAAACTTATCGTTTCAGCCCACTCGAACAGACTTGGAGGTCACGTAGAAGCGTTTAAACTTGACTTCCAGCCGAGGCACGAGAATGCGTCATTCAATGCTCGGCTCAAACCGAGTTCAATCGTAAAACCACCAGCTAATTGACGAGCAGCAGGCGATCGAATGGCAGAAAAGTATTCTGAAAATAAAAATGAATCGATAAATTGGAGATCAAAACTGCCCAAAACACCGAAAAGCTAACCGATTGATGTTCAAAATATCCAATCTTTACGGTTAATTAAAAAACATATATGTAAGAAGCTCCCAACTGGTATTTATTATTGCCTATCTGATACCTATTAATTTTCCTATTAGTTGGTCCTATTAGTTTTCATGTTTGAAATTAGCCATAATAGTAAAAACAATAACAATTCTAGTGGCCCCTAGCGCGGTATAGAAAGCTCTAAAAATCGGTTTACAACCGCCAGGACTCAAAATTATACATATAATTTCTATGTATGAATGATAGTGATATAAAATTCAATTACTAATTACAATTAAATATGTTTCTCTAGCGTCAATATTGCTATTATGAGCCTCTCAAACATTTCTCGGTGGGCTTAAGATGTGAGTAAGAATGGTTTTAAGCACAATTATAAAGTGCTATTTTTAATCTTAGTCTTATTTTTTTAAATAATGGCAAATCATTAGTTATTATTTGTACTTACCATTGAATTCTCTTGGTACTTGGGGTCCAAAATTATTCGATTCTTTCTCTTTATAAATATAATTTTCAATCTCTTGTGCTTTTTGTCGGTTAATATATATTACTGTTCTCGTTAATGAGTCATTCAAGAAAATTAATTAAATCCGATTTCCTTCTTGATGATGCATAATGACTTCTTCTTTCATTAATTCAGATTCTACTGTATTCTGAATGTTTGTTTTGGCTAGCAATACTTCGGAAATATCTTAAGAATTAATTTTGACCTTGAGAAAGTGTCTCTTTGGGTGTAGGCGGAGATTATTTGGGCTTTTGAGACAATTACCTCCGTTAGTTTCGATTTTCTGAATCAGTTCGCTTTCTTTCGCTTTTCGTTTTCGTTCAATTTCGGAATCTACAACGGCCAATCTCTTTCGAACCTCTTCCACACGAGCACTTTCGTCAACAATACGCTGATTAAGAATTTCCATTTCTTTTGCCTAATAAATAAAGTTTTGAGGATGGTTACCGGGGAAATGCGTGAGTGGGTCAAAAAGCGATGTAAGGGATCATTCCTAAAGAAACGTTGCGAAAGGTTCCGGGAAAAGTGTAGGTCAACTTACAGCTTTGGCAGTATTTGTTCTAATGATCATTTGATTGGCACGTTCATATTCAATTGTTTCTTGTCGAGCCCATTCTTCCCCGTCCATGGTAGCCTGATGAATAATTATATCGGGAAATTATTTTTTATTCACCAAAAACTGACATTACCCAAACTAATTCTTCAATTTTTTCCAAATAATCGTCGTACTCTGACTCGGACCTTACTTATATCAAGAATGTATTTCAAAAAAGCTCATATGTTAAGAAACAGTCGTGCAAAATGAGTTCAAAATCGGGAAACATTTTTAACATTTTCCTAAAGTCTTCCGGATACCGCTTATTATAAATCTTTGAGATTTTTGTTCTAATGTTAACTTCCTTATCCACCATTGGATCTTCAAACATTTGTTCCCGCCAGCCACTTTTCTTCAAGTTTATGTGACACTAAAATAATTTATTATGACAAATTCTGAGTGTTATTTATTCATTAAACCTATAATGAGTGATATTTACGTTACTCAAGAAAACTTACTTGTGGACAAGGAGCTTGACCTCGACTAAAAAGGAGCTGGACACAAGAATTGCAAAGAGAGTGGCCACAATCATTTACCATCAGTTTTAATGTTGGATTACTGTATGATTTACTCTTAATTAAACTTTAACTATCGAAAACCACACCACTGCGTTTCAATAATCTATTCAAGTCTGAATTAAGGTTTCTATTTTTGACGCTTTAGTAAAATTTTAACTCATGTAATTGTATTTTAACTAGTTTGTCTGACGACTTTGACGGCAACATGACGTAATCGGAGAATTTGTTGATTTGTTACTACCGCTAGAGGCTCTTCAAGTGAAAATTTCTTGCCCAGAGTTTAATTTTTCAAGAAAACTTAGATTTATTTCGTTTCGAAAGTCGAAAACCGGCTAGAATTCAGAAGCTGAACTCTTACTTGCTGGGTCGATGAAAACTTTACAGAGATATTTCTCAGACAGTTCTTGATAAGTATAACCTAACGGGATGCTATACAAGGCTTAATTCCTAGGAATTGAGCCTACGGGATACGATACAATTTAATTTAATCGCTGTCAAGGCTAAGAACCATTAAACTTGGTAGCCCAATGTGCTGAGGAGGGTACCCTTAAGAGTACTTTCATACTTTCTTATGATATGCAACAAATTAGATCATCTAATTTAGATGATTATTTATAAATTGACGATGATGATTTTCGAGTCGTTATTTGGATCTGTGAAATATTTGAATATGATCAATTTTTTACCTTACAACGTGGACATTCCATTTTTTC
This sequence comes from Oikopleura longicauda, assembly GCA_004367895.1. Lineage (NCBI taxonomy): Eukaryota > Metazoa > Chordata > Appendicularia > Copelata > Oikopleuridae > Oikopleura > Oikopleura longicauda. The sequence continues at coordinate 28,957 of SCLD01178440.1, forward strand.
TCTGAATTATTATCTTTTGTTAATTTCTTGTTTCTGATTGAACGAGTAATTTGAACGAAACATTCAATATTCATAAGTAATGAAGATGTCCTCCAATAAAAACATCGATAAAATACCCGCAGGGAATAAAATAACCATTTCAAAAGATCTTTATTATGTTTTCTAATCAAAAATCACTTCACTTAATACTAGAATCATGCTTTTATTGCATGGATAAATGATTTACCCATCATGAATATTGCCTAAAAATTAACCAAAACAGAAAATAAGATTTTATACAGAAATGGCCCTTCTGACAATGGGTTCGGTTTCTAGAATTTGATTGGCATTGGAAATGGTGTTTGCTTTTCCGGATGCGAGAAGAATCGCTCTCGGCACAACGAGCTTCATATTTGTCGCTTTTGAAATATGAAATGACTCATTCTTAATTTACAGACTTAGAGACTGTCTCAAAAATAGATGTTTTACCTTTGATTTAACTTCGTCGGTCACAGAATCTGTCGAATGAATGGATTTTAAAATAGCTTCCCTTGCCTTATCATAATCACAGTTGCAAAAATCTGAAAAGGATAAGAATTCAGGGTAAGCTGGTTGTGACGTACCTTTGACGATAAGGGTACCACGATCAATAAGTTTTGAATTTGTTAATTTAACATCAATCATTCGATTTTTTGCAATCTTGCCCTTTAAAATGTGACTTCCCGTGGAGCACGTATTGAGAATCTGAATTTAGGTCTCAGGTAAATCCTGGTGAGATTATCCAAATTACCAATTTAGTTTGTAAATTTTGAGCACATCGTGTAATAACAGTATTTAACTGGTCATTTTTGGTCAGAGTTATAGCTTGGTCATTTCCAATTAATTTGAAGAAAATGTTATCATCGAATTCATCATTAGGTTGATTGCAAATTGTCAATGCCACAGTTTTGCCCTCAAGATCACGCCGCCTACGTGTTATCCGATTTTCTAATTGTTGCTTGGATTCGTCATTTAATAAAAGTATGAGATGCAAATTATCTCCACCTTGTTTTTTATTAAACCCATCTTCCAGAGTAATTTCGAGTTGTTCATGAGTCATCTCTAGCTCCCCTTTACGATTGTCCATATCCTGCCAACCGTCTAATATGAATCCACGGATATCATCAAAATGAGCACCAAAAGTTGGCGGACACTCAGAACTGTCAACGAGAGATAGTACACCACAATCATCATATCCATAATATCGAACATGGCCATTTTTCTATTCCTGGTCAAGAATCATGTAATATTCACAAAATTATAACAAAGTTGACCGTTCCTTGAGCGAGTCAGCTTCAGTTTGAATGAGTTTAGCGAGCGACTCGGCATTATTTTCGTACAAATGGGAGATTGAAAATTTGAAATTGTCTAGAATAGCTGCAATATCCAAGTTTTCGTCAACTTTTTTGCTCAACGCCCCAATGAATGCTGTCATGAGGGTGATGAAAGTGCCAGAACCACCCTTCATTCTAGAACTGCCAGAGATACATTCTCCACCGAATACCGGAGTAATCAAAAGACCATTTTCATATTCCATTAGTTGTTTTACCACATCTCGAAAAGTTTTATCCCATTTTTCAATTTTTGTATTTTTTGATTCTAAAGGGGGATTATGTCCAAGTAAAATGGTATTTAATCCCTTTTCCATCGCCGTTTCCAGTTGACCAGCAACGTATGGAGCAGACAAGCCACATGTAATGCCAATATAGGCACCCAAACCGTTGTGCTGATTGATATACTTAGCAAAGATTATACGAGTTTACGAAAATGAATATTATTCCTGAATTTCATCTATCAAATCTACTTTAACCTTCCTTTATCAGATCATCACTTCCCATTTGTGGCGAATCTTCAACGATTTCATTTGAGACAAATATTGCTTCATCATCACCAGCCAGAGAATAATCAAAGACGCCGAAAAGTCCAAATTTTGTCAAAATTCTGTTGAACTGTCTAGAGCAGAAAAATCCAAGTCTTCCCGATGTGCCACATCCGCCCAAAATAACTTTTTTCTTCTGATCAATTGAACTCGCGATAATATCAACTAGTTGTTCAATAATCGGAATCATTTTTTCAAACGTGAATTCTTCACATCCAGGCTATACAGGTTTTCGACATGATTCTCTTTGTATTAGCAATCTCAGATTTACTTTGAAAATTTCATTTTGAAAACCCACCCACGAAGAAAACAGTTCCGAATCGACACGTCCCATTATTTGAACCATTTCCGACGGTGTTTTAACATCGATGTCGAGACTAATCATAGTTTTCAAAATGATTTTGATGATTTGATAGCATCAATTTGAAAACCCACCTGAGGGAGTTATTTTGTTCAGTCGGGCGCATCTTTATTTCTTTCTAGATTTAAAATATTAAATTACACAAGAAGAAAATCAGATGTATTTCCCAATGACGCCCGCATATATTTTAACAGGCATTAAAATGACATTTTCAAGGGTAGCGTTAATAACGCTGCGTTATTCCTTTCATATTTGATGAGTCACTACAGAAATATTTATCGTTTTATGGTTTTTTGAATATCGACTGAATCCATATTCTATACATCTTCAATCTTTTTGCTCTGTTCACTTGTAATCTTCTATCTACCCAAACTTGCTCTTTTTCTAGATCGGCTGCCAGAAATATACCTTCAACTTCTTCATCAGTGAAGAAATAAACCAATGTTCCATCACCACGGGTGTACATATTATCCCCGACAACTCTCTGAGGCTTGAATCGTAACTGAAAAGATTTTCAAATTGGTACTTCAAAACCCCCATCTGTGACATTTTGGGAACGCCAAGGAGCGTCATCTCCGGACAAAAAACCAAAGCGAATAGTTGCAATCAGTTTCACGGATTTCTTTGAAAATTTCAAAGTTGAGAACTGTACTAGCGTTATTTCTGGACAGAAATCTTTCTCTTTCTGATCCAGATCTCTCTCGATTTTGTGTCCATAAATAACGCTTACTCAATCCCCGAAATTGGAAATTTCAAATTTCCAGAAATTTGATTTATTGACCAGAATTCTCGGATAGGGGTTAAATGGATTGGATAGATTGAGTTCGACAATGTGTCACATATCAATCACTACTGGCTGTATCTGTAATCAATTTGAAAGCCTTCCTGAGCCATATCAAATCTTCCATAATCTCGAAAATAAATTCGTCCACCAGATTTAAGTAGTTTCGAGATCTTCTTGATGGCGAATTCGAATTTTTCTTTAGCCAAAGCAGAAAGAACAAAAGTCAAAATAACACTGTCGACACTTCCTTCTGCGATAGGAAAAGATTCATCGGAAGAAATGTCATGTTGAAATAAATGAACACGATCGCCTGCCGATTTTACAAGATCATTTTCAGCAACGATTTCAACAGATTTAGAAGCAAAATCACATCCAAACAATTTGTAGTGCGGCATGTCCTTCGAAGATTCAATCAGCGGTAAAATATTTGATCCATTGCCCATTCCAATTTCTAGAACAGTTTGATTTGGATTTTCTTTCGGATCAAGATCTTTAAATTCTGTGAATAACCAAGCACGATCTTTGAAAAATTTATTTTCATGGTTCGAATAAAACTTGTCCCAATTGTCCGCAAGGTTTGAAGTGGCACACGCATATCGCTCTTCAACAGCGTCGCCTGCATTATCGAGTTGCTTTTTTATCTGTTCTAGAGCCTGATTTGCTTGTTCTTCATTCCAGTCTACTCTATCCCACGAATTATGCTCGAATACTTTTGATTCATCGTTTAAAAGGCGATTACCGAATTGTTTCCTTTTATCATCACTCATTCTAAAAAAATAACCATGGTTTAATTTTATGATAGTTATTATCATAAAGTTTGAAGTCACTAACAGTAATCTTAAAAGTATAAACGGCATTTATTAAAATGAATCTGGCAGTGCGTTTTTACATGTTTTGCGCTGTCTATTTAATTTTATGGTTTTTGTTTCTTAGGATCTGGCTGACTTGAACTTGGTTTTGATTTTCGTTTAGCTTGAAGTGTATTGATTTTTGTTGGTTCAGTTGTTGGTTTTTCAAATCCAGAGTTTGCGCCACCTTTGGGATACAATATTTACATTCAAGATTTGTAATTGTTGAGGTTACTAACCTAAACCGAAGGCATTTTTCAAGGCGTCTTTAATATTCTTCATTTCATTTACCGATTGTTTCGCTTCGGCAAGTTTTTCTTCCAACTCAGGCACCAAAGACTATAAAAAATTGTTCAAAGACATCGCAAGCAAAGAAGAAAATACCTGTAATGCTTCAACTTCTGGTAGAAGTTTTCCAACCAATGTTCCAGCAGAATCATTAGCAATTTGATTTTTCTTCTCCGAAATATTTATTTTGATAATTTCTAGAGCTGCTTCAAATGATTTTTCTGATTCGTCCGGAATTTGTAAAAATAACTCAACAGCACCAAGCTACGAAATGTTAAATAAATTTGAAATAAGCATAGAAATCACCTGATAATAAATCGTAGCAACTTTACGGTCATTCTTGCCAAGTTGGGTTTTGAAAATCTCTAGTGCTGATTTATAATCTGTGCGAGCGTCTTCTAATTGGTCATTTTCAGTCTTCAATTCTGCTAACATGGATAAGGATTCGGCTTCACGAAGTTTTGAAGTTTTATCTTCGTTTTTGGAATAAAGCAATCGAGCAATTTCGAGCCACTCATAAGCAATTTGAGAATCATCTCCGTCGTCTTCCTCTTCGTCTTCTTCATTCTCTTCTTGTCGTTCGGATGATGAACCAGCGATCTTCGATTTAGGCTCTTCCATTTTACCTTCCTTTTCTTCAGGATCAGATTCTAATTTATCTAGAAACCGCAGTTAATTTCGAGACGAAAATAGTTTTAGATTACTTTTCTCAATTTTATTTTCTTCCTCATTTGCGCCTTCGACTTTTTCCTCGACACCACCACCAAAGATATTTTGCGTGGCTCGAACCACCTCCAAAAGTGATGATCCGTAGTAATAAGCTGGATCTAAAAAGGACTCACGTAGAATTGAGTTAACAGTCTATTAACTTAAGTTATATACTTGATATATAATATATCAGATATACAGTATATATCGATTATATTAATCATTAATATTGATATCATCCATGACTTTAATCCTAACCTGCCAATTGAGGATCCATTTCACCAAAATTAGTTGTTATCAAATGACAACATTCAGACAAAGGTTGGAGAGCTTCTTGGAAATCTTCACCAATCATTGCTCGACGACCCGTTTTTTAATTATTCAACCACCAATCAGGCTTTACAGTGTTAACACGATTTTAATCCGATAAGAAAAAAGTAAACTATCCTGATTTAGCAGCAGCAAACAAATTCGTTCCGTTTGGAATTTTGATTACCCCACCGTTTACTTTCTCTTCCGGTTTATCAGTCATTCTATTTAATTTATACTAATTAATTTCTATTTATATTCATGATTTTTTAATCTTTATTCAGTAAGAATAGTCAGTAGATAGTTTAGGCAGTTTGCATAGTCTGTTGTTGCTGTTGAACAACGGTTTTGAAGTAGGAATCAATTTTATTACGTTTCGCTTGGTCCAATGAATCTGAATATATACTTTAGAATTTCGTCGTAAAGACTGAGTGATTTAAGATGGATTTTTTTATGTTCTAGAGCAGGAAATATTTGATAAGCGACACTTTGACCGCGATAGTTATATCGTTAATTTACCTAAATGTGTAGCTAAATACGAATTCAGATCAGGAGCTGTTTGAATTATTTTGAGAAGAGCCTCTTCGGGTAACTGCAACAGAATCGTGACGCATTTAGCTTTTAGTCGTTGACAGCACATAACAAAACCATGCCACATTTTATCCATTTCCCAAATTTTTCTGAAAACATATGATGTTATCCGGATACGAATGTAAAGTTTTACCTTCCGATCAGTTTAACTAGAGTGTTGACGATTTGTGAAGCCATTCTCGGATGTGTGATCAATGCTTGCAGTACTGTGCGCATGAAAAGTGTTGGCAGTTTCTCAAGTTGAAGCATCTCATCGATTGCTGTTGCGAAAACTTAATTTCATTTTGATCACCTTGAACGACTACCTTATAATCTTACCTTCAAAAGTAAAGACTTGTTTTTCTGCTAGACAAAGAGAGATTGCCTCGATTGAAGGCTTGACAGACGTCCCTTCCATTTTATGCAATATCAATAATAATTCAACGGCCGTCAATGGTGCCACGTGACCAGTTTGACCACTGGTTGCTACTTGATGTCCTTTCTGTACACCTAAAACTGCTATAAGCTGACAAATTCTCATAATGAGATAAAACCTAGAAGTCGATAGAATACATCTTTGACTTGACCCTTCGGCAGCGTAATAAGTTCCGGTAAATGTTCAATGACCTCGCTGAAAATAAAAAGTGGATATTTTTTCTTTGGCCGACGACTAGTTACCTTTTTGAAAGAGCTCCAAGGACGGGAATAAGAAAGCGAACTTCCATTTGTTTCGATTTCATAAGTGTTCTTACAGCATCAACAAGTTCAGGACTAAATGTATTCTTGTCGGTTAGAATATGAAGTACCCTTGTTATGAACGACTCGCAATGATCTGGACAGTTAGTGATGAGATTGAGAAGATCGGGATTCGTCTGCTCAAGTCCACGGACAGGTCCGTCTAAAAACCAGATAGTAATGTTCAATGTGTGTTGAATCTTACCAAGTGCTAGCCAAATAGTTTTCTGGACATCAGGTGATTTTGCTTTAGCATAAACCTGGGCCAAGTCACGCAAGACATTCGCGTTGTGTGGTAAAATAGCCAATGCTAGAGCCAGACATCGTTCGATTAAATCAACTGGCCAGTGTTCTGATAGATTTGATAATTCTTCTGGTGGTGTCTCATATCGAAGATAGTGAAGATATTTCTCAAGATACTGACTGATAAGATTATTGATTTCTTTAATGTAATTCAAAAATTATCCAGTGCTACGCGTTTAAAGCAACTTTCATTTATAGGGCTGAAGTAACAACCAAAATGAATGAATAACGGTCCTGTTGAGGAATATAATTTCGAATAAATTGACACTATTTGATCAAGAGCCCAAATACGAATGCTTGTGTTATAATGATTTGCAAATTCCAATAGGATTGACATGCAGCTCATTCGATGTGTTCGTCGCTGGAGGGTCAGTTCACCACAAGTTTTAAGCAATCTTATAATTTCTCATAATTGTCATACTCTTTTGAAAATTAAACTTACACTTCAGCATTTTCTTCGTCTTGACAAAAATCGCGAATCATAATAAGGGCAGGTTGGGTTAATAAAGGAGCTTGTTTTATTGTTTGGGCCATCATAGTCAGACATTTCTTATCAGCAAAAATAGAAAGAATAATTTGAATACAGCAGTCATAACTCTCTACCGCCACCATATCATTTTCACCGTCACGTGTGTCAACGTAATGAGCATATTCCGCATAAAGCCAACATAAAGACAAATCCATTCTAAAATTAAAAAAAATATGTTGGTTTGGAATTCGATCGGCATATATTTACGACTTTTCATTGTCTCATACCTTGATGAACGTGACTGATCAATAATATCAGCAACAATATTTGACAAAGATCCTCCATACTGTGAAACTATTCTTGTTAGCATGAGATGTCTTGTTGCCTGAATTTGATTCCTCTTTGTTCCTTTTGCTAAATGTTCAGCAGCAAAACGAGCCATTTCGAGTTTATTTTTAATTGGTTTTGTCATTTTCGCAAGATTGAAATCCTTGAATTCTTTTTTCTTTTCAATTTCATTTCTAGATTGTTGAACAGCAACTGCTTGACTTTCCTTAAATCTTTCTTTTCTCTGCCGATCCTTTATCTGTTTAGTGTACAGCTGTTTCTCTTGTTCCACACTCTTTTTTCCATCTGTTCCCGTTATCCCCTGTCTGTTACCCATCGATGTAACTGATCCAGCTGCAACCATCTGACTAGCCAACATTCTAGCCAAATGTTCTTTTTGTGGTTCTGTCCCTGCCGATTCTATTGGTGTATACGTAGCACTGAAACTTGCCGGCATTCTTTCTGGAAGCATATTCATTGATCGAATAACCAATTCGATAACATTATCAATGGTAAGCTGAGGTTGTAGCTGTTTGCTGAGCTCATCAATTCTATCGTTTTCACTTTTCGGTTCATTTCCAGATTTTGCTCTTTTTGAAGAAGGTTTATGGTCGTCGTCATCTTTTCGTGAATCTTTTGGTCTTTTTCGTTTTTCTGATTTACTTTCACTTTTATCTTTTGTTGCTGCTTGTATAGCCGCCTCAAATTCTTTTTTCGAGACATTAAAATCAGAAAGTAGCTATTAAATGGTTTTCGATGGATGTCACTTCCGAATAACGCGCTAATTCAATTATCTGAATCACTCAGACTAGAAATATCAATTTGAAAACCCCCCTGATAGATGTTAGAATGAAATGGTTGAGCACCAGGTAAAGTTCTCAGTATATCAAGCAGCTGGATTTTGACAATTTTTCTAACATTTTGGACTTGAGTAACAGAAAGTGTCGGTGGAAGATTTGAATGAATTGATTCGTATTGGGTGACCATAAATGACAAATATGAGTTATCAGTTTTGGCAAGGCGACTGAGTGACATTAGACCTGCCACGATATTACCCGACGTTATATGCGGCTCCTTCAGGAAGTTTTTTATTGATGCTTTCGCACTTTCCACTAGAGGACGACAGTCTTGAGGAAGGACACAAAAGGATTCAATTGCACGAACAGATTGTGTTCGGATACCGTCATTGTCATGACTCAGCAGGGTTTGAACTTCAGTAAGAATGGCAACCAATGATTCTTTTACTGGCATATCGAATTTATCACGACTCTTGACTTTTTATTGTTGAACAACAATAATCAAATGTGTACTAAAGACTCTAGTCTAAAGTTTAAAACGACCGGGGGAATGAATATTGGCATCTTTGGCGCCACATTCACTTTGTTTCCCATGTAAGAGAGCGTTTTGAGGGCAATATTAATCCGCCCACTCTGATTAAAACTCTATTCAGAACCAAAGCTCTGCCTAGTACAGTTTGAAATTTGTTGTCAAACAATCCTGAATAAATTAATTTGATAAGATAAATAAGAGTCTCCCTTATAACAAGAAAATAAGAATCGCCGAGCATTTGAACAATATTTGTTGAAAGTGTCGTTATTGAATCCAAATCAACTGATATAGCATGAAAAATGAATCTTTTCGGCTTTTAGATTATAGGTAAGTTCGGGTGACTGATACAGTATCACTGATACCAGCCACTTTAAATGAATTGACGGACGAAGAAATTTTAAAAACCAGCCTTATTGTCGCCACGCGAACAATATAATGAGGATCATTACAGAATTGGCCAATCTCATCTTGATAATTATCTAGAACTGCACTTGAATCTTTTATCAGATTGTCAATAACCGAATCAAGTAAATTCCGCTTTCTTTCAGGATCAGTTTCCTGCTGTGCCACAGACAGTTTTTGTCCGACATTATTCGATTCCATCGCCTCATGATACTGAGCCGTACTCATTCTAAAAATAAAAAGGATAAACGTATGTCTGATATTTACATTGATGCAAGTGCCGCTTCAATTTGTTCAGAATCAAGACCACTTCGGGCAAGATTTGTATGACATTTCTTGCGAGGTGCTGGAACAGCTGGTTTTACATGCTGTGATAGCTCTTCTGGGATTTGTTTATATTCGAGGAAACCAGCATAGCCACTGCCGGTACGTCCTGGAGTCACGAAATTCCAATATCGCGAACTATGAGGATCTTTTCGGTGAACACCATGAGCATTCTTAATGTTAACATTTCACATTCCGTTGAAATAGAACAACTGACTAGTTTATTGACTTACCATAAATTCTTTATGATTAAATCGTTGATTAAAAAACGCATATTGTTGGGGAAAAGGAATACTCCGCTTTCCTTTTCGTGGTTCTGCTACAATTTTTGGTTTATCGCCACGCTGAGGATCGATTTCAACCAAATAATAACCATTTAAATCAGCACGTTCCTAAGAGTTTTGTAAAGTATAATCACCAAGAATTAATCCCTTGTATTACCTGGTCAGTTTCTGGTTCTTCGATAGCCCGGCAAAAACAATTTATCATAGTTAATGGTTTGCTTGAACCAGTTACATTTATATCAATATCTTTGAGACCGATCAGATCCGCCATACGCAAAGTCACTCTGTTTCCTTTAATTCCAAAACCTTTCGGCTGTCTTCTCAAATTAATGGTTGTCCTAAAAATATGATCAACGCTTTAGTATCTAAATTATTTAGACTAAATATCTATCGAAATCTTACTTATGATAAGTATAAACACCATCGGATGAAATCGTTCTGTCTTCGTCCAAATAAACATATTGAAGATTTCTGAATGCTGGAGAAGGTTTACATAGAATTATAAATTATAATTAATTTGCCTTTAAATTAAATATAATTTGAAAACCAACCTGAACTTCTAGCTAGAACGATACCTTCGACGACATCGTCCGTCTGTACAGTAGAAATACCATAAACGCCTTTCCCATTTCCCACCATAACTGTAATTCTCTGTTTATAAATTCTTCCTAATTTTGGGACCATATCTGACACTCTGCCCATATCAAGTATACAACATCGGAAATCATCAAAAGTTCTTCCGAATTCTTTAATAGCATCTGCGGGAAACATGTTTGGAATATAACGACCACATATCTGATTATTACTCCAACCCATATTCTGTTTGTTCAGATAATATTCCCTGGTCCATTCTAAAAATTTCTGTTCTTTTTCGGCAGCTTCTAATTGACGATCTTCTTTCTTTTTAAATACAGGTCGATCTCGATCTACTGGTCCCAATTCAGAACTTTTTCCTTCTTCGAATTTTCCATGATCATGGTTTAATCCAGCCCAGATCTTGGCAGCACCGCCATGACCGTATGATGTATTTTCCCAGAAATCGATTCTTTCTCTCAAAATAGAGTCCCCACCGAAACCTCCTTGTGAGGAGTTCAGTGCACCACCACGAACCGAGTACCATAAATCATCTCCGGTGAATGTAACAAGTCTACTCCGTGCTGGAGTTTGATATAAATGTCGTTTGACATGCCCAAGAGTTGATTTCAACATTCTGAATATAATATTTAAAATATTCAAAGTCATTCAATAATTTTAGTATTTTATCTTGAACTCATTTCGAACGCTTTCATCTAACAGAAAATATAATCTGATCATTCTTTCCGCTTCTTGATATCTCACTAAACCGGCTTTTGGTGAATATAACAGACCAAATGCTGCTATGCCGTAGAGCGGACAGGCGGGAAATAACAAAAGCTTGCAGAACCTTATCAATTTATCATTGAAATCTTATAACTGGTTCGCTATCAGTGAGCCTATCTAGTTTATATAGCCTTATTTAGTTTTTAAGTTATTATCAATAACTAATTAACAATTTTTTTAGAGAACCCCACTAATGATTCATCAGAGGTGGTGCTCGTGCAATGATATTTTATATACGGCCAACATCCAGTACGCAAAATCTCATAATTTCGATCATCCGTTTCAAAATAAAAATTGGATTTGCCAAAATGGTCATCTAATATGTCAGCATAAGGACTGACTGGGTTCGACGGTTCTAGATTCAAACTAGATAATGGCCGAACGGGCTCGAACCCTTGCATAAAATATGAAGTCCAATACTGATCACGCTCTTCACAAGCTAATAGGTGCCTCCTTCCACTTTATTTCATCATTAGTCCCAATTAAGGACTGCTAAACTGTTTTAGCCTAAACATTTAATACGAAATAAACGAACACGAGGCTATCGATGAAACAAAACTGAGAATATTAGAAGCCGTAGGTCTCTTTCGAATATTTGGAACTAACAACTGTACCGGATTGCGCATTAGTCTAAAAAACCAAAACTTTACATGCCTGCAAAAAGTAAATGAATATCAACCGACAAATGATTTTATTTCAAAGTGAAGTTTGGATCCCTTGTCAGGAAAGGACAGCCCAGTTGGTAAAAGTGTTGCCCAGATGATGACTCACAATTTACTTGGATCGTGCTCGCATCTGAAATAATGAGTAAGAAAACTGTCCGCGGAATTCTGACTTGAAAGCATTAGTGTAGGAAGAGAAATTGTTATAAAACTCATTATCTTCGAATTATATCGAACATCTTAGAATGTTTAGATACTAACCTTCCTTCTTTTACGCTTGAGTCTGCGTACGCGCTTCTTTCGCCACTTGGCTCGCATGGTCTAAGCCCGAATCAAGTCTAAAATATTCTCATTTTAGAATCTAGCTTACGAAATTCAATAAATAATCTTTTCCATAACAGGGAAATCGTATAACGACAAATAAATAGTTTGCTAGTATGTCGACTTATGCCTTTAGCCGAGCTTCAAGAGCATTCATGAAGTCTGAGGTCTTGTGAGTACCACCGATATCAACGGTGTGGATTTGATCTTCATTGACAACGGCCTCAACAGCTGATCTCAATTTGATTGCTTCGTCATGCATTCCCAAATGACGCAACATCTACGATAACGTTCAAAATATATCGAAGTTTCTCTTTCATCCATTTTTCATAAAATAATTCATTCTCGTTTCCCTCTTATTCGACTTTCCATGTGATGGTTAAGAAAAAGCGTAGGCTAGGTTACATGTCAAGTCCTCGAAAGCCTTTACTACGAATGACTAATTTGTCGAACCGAACGAGCGAACCGAAAAAAGCCTCCTGCCAATAATCAAAAAGAGAGAAAATGGCTCATTGTAACCCAGGGTGTGAATACGACTCATCATGGTTCAAAGATATCCACATTGACCTTGGTATGAACTTATAAGTTATATTAAAAAAAACGAAGGATTTTTGAATTTTTAGAAGATAAAATTACATTGTCTTTTAGCCGCACTCAATCGACGAGCTGCCACTCTCAAGACAAAACGATGTGTCAAAAAAGGAACAGCTCATTTATCATACAATCAGTGCCATCTAGAATCAAAACCATAAAGCTCAAGGAACTAAGACAGCGGGAAAATGTATAAAAATAAAAATTGCCTTCGGGGTTTTCGGTCCCACACATCTGGCTCTTTCGTCTAGAACATGAATAATGAACCATAAAAGCGTATCAAGCAGCATGGCTTGTTCGAGCGGCAACCTGTATTGACTTGACAACTTTGGCTGGGGATGATACTGATTCTAATGTCCAGCGTTTATGCTTCAAGGCAGAAGTCATTACTCAATAACACGTATTTCTCAATCAAAGCGAGCCATCAGCTCAAATATTGACTTTATAATTTCGTATGTTTGAAATTAGTGACCCAAAATGACCTCGATTATAAGGCTGCAACACCAATCAGACCGGACTTAGTAAAACATCTTGGCATGGAAGGTTACAATCTTACTACTGGTGCAGTATGTGTCTACCCCAATCAAGTAAAATCTGCCGTTAAATGGCTGAAACTTACTGGTAAAGAAATTCCTGTAGCAAGTGTTGCGACTGGTTTTCCAGCTGGTCAGACTCCATTGAGACTTAGATTGGAGGAAATTAGAGAGGCAGTTGCTGATGGCGCAACAGAGATTGACATAGTTATCAATAGAACCATGGTATGTAGCGGTCTATTCATTAGAAACAGTGAATTCCAGTAAACGCATCAAATGACTTATTCAATTCAGGCTCTTCAAGGGAACTGGAGGGGAGTCTATGATGAAGTTAAACAAATGAAAGAAGCTTGCGGTACAGCTCACATGAAAGCCATTTTAGGTGTTGGTGAATTGGGCACCATGGAAAATATTTACAAGGCCAGTATGGTTTGCATGCAAGCTGGATCTGACTTTATAAAAACATCTACTGGCAAAGAGTCGGTCAATGCTACACTTCCCAGTAAGTTTTAAACCAAATATTCCAGACTTAATATACTCGTCAAAATAAAAATTCAAACTAAAGTTCTAAAATAAATTTATAGTTGGCCTCGTTATGGTGAGAGCTATTCGGGAATTCCTTCAGCGAACTGGAGTCAAGGTTGGATTCAAACCAGCTGGAGGAATCCGAACAGCTAAAGACTCACTTGCTTGGCTTTCACTGATGAAAGAAGAACTTGGAAATGACTATGTCAAGGTAACTATACACTAATACAGGCCACAGTGCGATCTGAGATCAAATTAAAATTTTACCAACAAATTCAGGGTGATTTGTTCCGAATTGGCGCAAGTTCTCTTCTCATTGATGTTGAGAGACAACTTTATCATTACTGTTACGGCCGTTACGCAGCTGCTCATCAATTAGCAATGTCATAAAAAACTTGCGGCCTAATCCTTACAAAAATGGTGCTATTCAATCCGATAAAAGACGTATCAGTCGGATGACTCTAATGTTCAGTCAGAGTCTCCCCTTTTTAATTCCCTAGACCTACAATTCCTTTCGCTCTACAAAAGTTCCACAACGCTCAAAAGTGTTTCATAATTTGCAGAGTGCAATTGTTGCACTATTATGCAACCCGAAATTACACATTATTGATTTTCCTGATTTCGTACTTCGTCTACTTTGTATTCTTACGAGAATAAATTATTTTATCCGGTGAAATGAGTAATACGAATGCATTATACTGACCTTTGAAGTTGAAGTCAAATAAGCAGTTGGGTTAGCGAGATTTTGTCCGGCGATCTTACGACCTGAATTACGAGTGGCTTGTTCAAAAACAGCCAAGTTTTCATTGAAGTTACCACCAGAGACAAGACCTGGACCACCAACAAGACCACATAGCACTAAATACGTGGTTAAAAAATGTCAAGCGACCCGAAGATAGCTCACTTACTGTTAGAGATGATGTTTCCATAAAGGTTTGGCATAACCATAACGTCGAATTGATGTGGTTTTGAGACAAGTTGCATAGTGCAGTTATCAACAATGATGTCGTTATATTCAATGTTTGGGTATCTTTGGGCGACTTCAGCACAGACTTTACGGAAAAGACCATCACCCTTCTTCATAATATTGGCTAAAATTCTCGTTATTTACTGCATATAATAGCAAATCAAAGTAACGTACCTTTATGAACACAAGTGACTCGCTTGCGACCCCATTTGGTTGCATATTGGAAAGCATATTCGGCGATTCTTTCGGTATTAGTTCTAGTACAGACTTTGAGTGATTCAACAACACCTGGAACGGCTTGATGAGACATTGCGGAGTATTCACCTTCGGTATTTTCACGAATGACAACGATATCAATATTTTTGTGGCGTGTATCGATGGAATCGAAGGATTTAGCGTGAACAACATTGGCATAGAGATCCAAATCATGACTTTAAAACATTGTTTGAAAATAAAGCCATTTTTATAGGTAGGACGAAATGAGTGACGAAATTGAACTTACCGGAGAAGGAGATTTCTTGATTTATGAATTGGCCATTGGGTAACAATGTTACCCTTGAGACAGACACCATTTCTTTGAATTGAGTTCATGGCTTCAGTCAAGTCGTCGGTTCTAAATTCATTTCATCGTTAGAAAACCAAAAATCCGAAGTTACGCGGTAGCAAAAATTATTTCAAGGTCTGTACCAATCTCCGGTGGTTTGAAGGACATCCGGTTCCGATGATTTTAACATCAAGTTTTTGGAAACAAGTCCTACTTCCGGTTGGAATTCGGAAACGGAAATCGGAAAATTGACCTCGCATAAATTGATGGTGAACTTTACTGTAAAGTATTTACATACCCTCGAAGTTTCGAGCGAGTCGATTTACGGGTCTACGAGAAAATATCGCACGACTCATGCGTAGTCATAATTTGGTGGGGTTTTCTAAAACTCAAATTCATACACTAACCATCCCTTGAGTACCCCTAATCATATTTATATCATTTTGAGATCACTTTTCGGCATGACACATGAAATCAATCGCATCTTACCCTTTTACATTGATTTCTTCGAAATTGATAGGGAGTCCCATAATGTCAACAGTACGTCTGACTTGCCCGAACATTTCTGGACCAATGCCTTCACCTGGGATAAGAGTGATAGTGTGACGACCTCCATAGCATGCATTACGTGCAGAGTTCACGAGAACTTGCTTGGTGACCTGCTGCAACATTCTAAATAGTTTCTTGAAACATGATAGCGAATTATCCTGGATTATTTATCCAGTATTAAAGACAGTCTTCGTTGGGGCAGTAAGATTTAGCTTCGAGATCGTGATCTTTTGGATCGTTTCTTCCGGGATTTTCGATCGTCGCGATGACGTCGGGAGCGTTTCCTCGACCTCGATCTTTTACGCGATCGGCTCCTCGTTCGAGATCTATCACGATGCCGGTTACTAGACTGTCGGATTTTATTTGATCTTCCTCGGTCCAGACGCTGTGTCGATGACCTTGACCTCGATCTCGAGCGATCTCTATCATATGATCGATCGGAATTATCAGAATCAGCTTCATCGTCCGGACGGGTGGTTGGAGGTGGGGGAATTATTCCCTGACTGATCAAATGGGCTGATTTACGAAGATCAACAGCATCTAAAATATTTTTAAATACTTAAGTATTAAAGATCCACCGATTCCGTTTCGAAATTACCTCTATGCCTATTCCTTCTTTCATCTTCAGATTGACGGGTTCTGGAATTTTCTGAATGTAATTTGTCTCTCATCCTCCTTGCTAACTTCTGTTCTACTTCTTTTCGTTGTTCAATAGCAATGGCAACCTCTTGAGCTTTCCGAATAGCTTCCTCTTTTCTTTGCATAGCCCCATTTGTATCTGATAGTTGATTGGAACTTTAAAGTGTTTCAAAATAGATATAGAACTAGAAATAATCTTATTATTAGCTGAAATTAATTTAGTTTGAACTATTCCTTTGTTTCGAAGAAATTTTGAATGATATCGGCTGTGCGTCGAATTGAAATGGGATTGTTGAAGCGCTTGGAGCGTGAGGGGGAGAAAAAGATTCGTTTCCATGAGAAGTTAAAATTGCCCGTTCCATTAATGTTTTGAAATAATTATGGTAAATATTATTCTGTTTTAGAAAAGAAAGAGACGAGTTCATCCCAAGTAACCGCCGCTCTTCTACCGTCCGAGTGGACTTGTCAAGTTTGGCTTTTCAGGATCAAACATGAATCAAGCGATTTATCATAAAAATATAATTGAACCTTTCCTAAATGATGAGCAGTCCACTTTACAGTTTGTGAAATATCCGGAGGTGGAACAGTTATTTGCGTCGAGTTCTGTTCTTTCTTTGCTTGTACTGTTTCTAATTGCTTTTGCTTCTGAAGTCTCTCTGCCTCTTTCCGACCTTCGATAATCTTGAATAGAGGATGAGATTCGTCAATGGTCACCGCTGGACTCGCTTCTCTCTCTTGATCTATTTGTTGAGCTTTTCCCGCTAGCAGAGATGGATGAAGATAACCGCCTTCACAATAATATTCAACTGAAACCAACATTCTGGTCCCTCTATACAGAACCTTACAGTGTGTTCATTCGAAAGTTTTTGAATATTATTGCCTTCAGAATCAGTATGAGAGTCAGAATCGGTTTCGGAGGCCACTTCGTCTTTTGTTTCCGATGGTATAAACTTTTTATCTTTAATAGCTTGTTTCAAGAATTTATAATAATCATTTAATTCATTTCCAAAATCAAGAAAATTGAATTTATCATTTCCGGATTGTTTTGTCTTTAGTAAAATTTCCATTTGAATTGATTGAGATGCCAAGAATTTTGCCGTTTTCACAATGATATCATGTTCACGCTGAAATTTTGGCAAGAGTATGCCCTGAAACAGGTTCCACCATTGACAGAGGACCAAACTCCCTGGGTCTACTTGACTATTATTTTCAAATAATCAACAAGCCCCATTTTCTGAGTGATGAAACCGTGACTTGGGTATTTGACACATATTTTCAGAAGGTTGATATAATTCAGTATCATCTTCTTGTTCAATTTCCTTATTTTCCGATTCGACTGGATCGTAAGAGAATCCAACATTTGCGTATTTACCAGAAGATTCATGATTTTTGATTTCTTCACGCAGCTTTTGATATTCCTCCTCTAAAATTTATCCTTATTATTGACCAGGGTGTTGGTCTTGGCGGTGGTTTGGTAGGTTTTTGACCATTTTGAAGTTGGCGCGTGAATTCCATTGGCAGATGATCACCGGTATTTGTACCTGTTCTGAATAAATATCGCATTTAAAATTACCTAGGTGGCAATATATGTTCTTCTCAATCTTCCATCCCACCCAAAAGCATAATCCAATGCATCAAAACCCTAAAAGGTTAACCCATGTAAGAAATTCCTCATGTTTCGAGAAATCTTTTTTGGGTATTTGAGATCGTCAGAGATTATCGCCACGATTCGAGATCTGTATGATTCATGCAAAGAGAGAATACGACCCGAAAGGGGAGGGGCTTGAAAAAATTACTAACCGTGTTCTTGGTGGGATTCAATATCACCAAACCGAATGTCGTCCAAATGCTCTGCTTCGTCCAATATAGCTGGATCAGTCCTTTCAGACGCTATTTCAAGTTCAGTGAACCATTTCACACTCTAGAATCACATCAAACTAACGAATTTTAGAACTAATCCTTTTTTGAAGTCGATAGGAAATTCTAGAAGACCTCGAACATCAAATCTGTCTATCGTAGTGTAGTGATCGAGCTCGTGGGGATGAAGCTGTTTCTCCTGGTGACAATATTCGGCTGCAATATCGTCTCGGAACAATTTCGAAGAGTACCCGATCACGATAAGATTATCTGATGCCATTCTAAATGACAATTAAGGGTATTTATGAAAACAGTTTGAGGTTTTACGTAGTGTCCTTTATTAGAGAAGACAAAGTAACAGATTAGTCGAAAAGACCGAAACCCATATCATCATCTTCTTCTTCGGATGAGGATTCGGCCTTCTTGGCTTCTTCCTTTGGTGCTTCGGCAGCATCACCACCAGCGGCAGCGGCACCACCGGCAGCTGGGCCAGAACCAACACCGGAACCGATGTTGGTGATGAGGGAGCGGACATCGACGTCCTTCAAGGCTCCAGCAAAGAGGGATGGCCAGAATGGCTCGAACTCAACATTGGCAGCCTAAATACAAAATATCACTGAGGTTACCAGATTATGAAAACCGGCAAAATATCCAATAGTCAAGTCATGGGAATTACCTTGAGGATGGCGGTGATTTTGTCGCCGGTGATTTCGACGTCATCATCGTTGAGGATCAAAGCAGCGTAAGTGCAGGCCAATTCAGCAGACATTTTATATCCGATTCAATCTAAAACCATAAAAGTTTCAGAAATGTATTTCACTAGTAGTGATTGATGGTCAAAGAGTCAACTTTAGGTTGTAGAACTAGACTAGAAAAAATGGAAATAACCCGAAATCCGAATTGACTGTCATTTTACAAAAGTCAAAAGTCACAAATTTCGATAATTATTCGTCATTTAAAAATCTGTAAACATTGGTAGTCGTTATTATAGGATTCTCTATTCACGTGTGTAAAAACAGCCTCTTCGTGTAATGGGGCATTTATTCGGCGGGAGTTTGATTCGGTGAATTGACAGATGAGGTCTTAGTCTTGAATTGACAATTACCCGAAATGAACAGTTTAATTCGAACTCGAGAGAGAATCGAAATATGGCCGGAATGCGGCAATGGACGAGACTCCGGAATGAAACGAGCTCCGGTACGATTCGACTAGCAACATATAATATTCTGGCTCAACATTATGTTGATACGATGCCACACTTATATCAACATTGTTTCAGATCAAAGAAAGCACATTTATTGCAATGGATAAATAGGAAATGGTTAATTTAATGTTCGGGTCTCCCAGTCGAATTAAATTATATTTTGGTCCAATTTTACTGAAGGGTCAGAAAAGTGATCTGATTAATAGGGCCGCGCTTAATTTTTACTTGGCTTAGATATGAGGACTCTCATTGGATTAGGTTAAAGGCCTATCGCGTCCAAACCATTAATTTTTGTTATGAAATATATTAACCAAAAATATCTGTAACCCTTTGAGCTATCTATTGATGCTGAAATCATACATGTATTCGTAACTTGATTTGGTTATTCATTAAAAATCATTATTCTCTCTAAACGAAAAATCGTGAAAAATCTAGAGTTTTATTTTATTTGGTCGGTTTTAATAATCGAGAATAATCGTGATGTCCCACCAGTTCGATTGATATGTGCGAAACTTTCAGAATCTAAATACATGACTTTCCGATCACAATCTAACAACATAAACATGTGCCAATAAAATCACTCGAAATTCAGTCCAAGCTGGAAACATGAGTTTCATAAACCATAAGTAAAGATGGGATCTGATACGAAATGATTTAGAATTGTTGCAGTCGGATATTTGTTGTCTCCAAGAAGTTCAAGCCGAACATTTTCCGGTTTATATTGAACCATTTCTTAAAAGCAAAAATTATGAAATAATCTATGGCTAGGAATTTTAATCAATTCGGACCTTAATCTGTTATTTACAGTTAATTATTCACGTGTTCGAATAACTTTTGACATTCCTATTTTTGGCAAAAAGCGTGATCCGTTGCCAGATGGGAGTCTCCTTGCTGTCGATCGATCGTTATTCTCTGTTGTCAGTTCAGAAATTGTCCAAATGTATCATCACGAGTATTGTAGAACTGGTCAAATTGGTGTCGTAGCTGTATTGAAACATAAGCCCACTGGGAAAAAACTTATTGTTGCCACTACTCACCTAGCTTTCAATCCTTATAGAGGGGATTGGAAATTGAAACAATCGATTCATCTCATTGCCGAGATAACAAAACAAATTGAACTCACTGGTGATTCCAGGAATCCGTTTCTCATCCATGGTTCATGAACCATTTCATACCATACCATAACCCTTTCCCTTTTTATCAGAAAATGTTCGGCCTTCAAATGTTCATCGTTCATGTTAAAAACGCATTTAAGTATTCCAGTTATAATTTGTGGCGATTTGAATTCTCTTCCAAACAGTATTATTATTTCATATTTTGCAAATCGTCAAACTGAGTTATCTGACATTCCAAGCCAACGACTTTCCGGCCAAACCTTACCGAAATTCGATTATTACAGAAAAAAACATGGAATTCCTGGAAATACATTGATAGATTCGACAAAACTGGAATACTGTGGGCTATCAAAAGAATCGAAGTACCTGGATGAGAACCAATCACAAGCAATTTTTGAAGATTTGATTGATGGAAACTCAAATCCAAATAATGATTTCATTCTGTCAAAGTCAATGACTCTAAAATCAGCCTATCAGAATGCTGAAAAGGCAACAAGCTGTGTTGGTAACGGCCAATCAGATTGTGTCGATTATATTTTCTATAGTCCTGACATTTTGTTGTCTGGACGACTTGAACAACCGGATGAGCTGAATGAGCTACCCGATGACATTCATGGTTCGGATCATTTACCCTTGGCAATCGACTTTTCTTTTGGTTAGCCAATGAGAAGGCGTAAAACTGGATCTGAAATCCTAACCTCATGACCTTCCAAGTTCAGCAATATTTTTAGTATTTTCCAAATCGAATTGAATACAGACAACAACAATAAATTACAAAAAGAATTTCAAAACATATTTTTTAGAATGAATAAAATCGGTTTGATTGCTCGTCGTCCAATTCAAAATATTCTTATCCGATTTTCGGGTCAAAAGTTTACAAATGATTATGATGTCATGGTCAACGCTAATAAATGCGTTGTATTTATGAAAGGAACTCCAGAAGCTCCTAACGTAAGTATTCAATGTTAATTTTGATGGTAAACCGTGTTTTTTCAGTGTGGCTTCTCCAGGGCAGTGATACAAATGTTGGAGGCCGAAGGAGCTGATTTCAAAGAAGTCGACACTCACAATATTTTAGCTGACGAAATCATGCGTGAGGAACTTAAAGAATATTCTGACTGGCCGACTTTTCCACAGGTATTTTGACACTTTTGGAGTGACTTTGTTAATAGAATGTTTTCAAGGTCTATCTCCAGGGTGAATTCTTTGCAGGCTGTGATATTATGTATGAAGCATACCAAAAAGATGAGCTTAGAAAGGAATTACTTGATGCACAAATGACATTACCGGCCATTGAATAATCAGAACTCGTCACTGTTGAGGCACCATTCTGTCGCTTACATATTCTGTACCAAAATAATCGTCAAAATAATTTCAATTCTTAACGCATAAAAACTCATTTTAGATATGAATCGAATCAACCTGAATTCAATTCGACGTCTGGTATCATATTCACGAACAAAATCAATTCATGAAGCTAACAAATGCGTTTTATTCATGAATGGAACTTTGGCAAAACCAGAGGTTAATATTTTTATGTCTAAAGAATTATTACCTCAAGCGTTTCTAAAACCAAATATCAGTGTGGTGCTGCCGGAGCAATGATAAGCATTTTGGAAGTTGAAAATGTCGATTTTCGAGAGGTCGATATTGTTAATGTCACAGACTCCAATGCAAATCAAGAATCGGTACCTCAGATTTATTTCAATGGAAAGAGTTTTGGTGGATATGACGAATTATTTGAAGCTTATCAAAACGATGAATTGAGATTTATTTTATTAAATGCTGGTTTAACACTACCCGAAAAACAACATGTTTGATCAAATTGAATTTATAGTTTTAGCTTTATAGAATGTCACGACAGGTCTCGAAATGTTTATATCGCGCCCTATCAACTTCCATCGTCCGCCCTGTACGACTTACCGTGTCTACCCATATGTCCAAGGTTGATTCTGAGATGGTCAACTATGTCAACGACCAACTCGGACATGAAACAGCCAGAATCATTCCAACTATCAAGGGATGGAGCGAGTGCGGTAAGACAATGATTATTACGTAATAGATTGATGAATATAGTATTGCATAATCAATGAACTCGTTCAGTTATTGAAGGGGCCCTTGGAAGTATGAGTAAACAGTATGGTAATGAGACTATCAAGGTTCGTTTTTCAACAAATGGAGTCATGCCATCTTTAGAAGATCAAGATGAACTTGAGGAAAAGGGTAAAGAAGTTTTATGGTAAGTTTTATATATTCTAATCCAAAATTTATGGGTTTTTTAGTTATCCAGCATTTGAAGTTGTTTGTGAAAGGCAAGGCAAGAAATCAATTTTTGTTGCATGTCAAATGGAAAATCCAGCATTATCGAATGAGGATGATTCCGAAGATGCTGATCCATTTGAAATTATCAATATTTCGGTACGCTTGAAATCTATTTCTATTCATGTTTAAACGCTATTTCATTTAGGTCGGAAATGAAGACGATGAATCCCCATATATTTTGAATATGGATGTTATGGAAGACGAATTTTATGATGGTATTCTCGGATTTTTAGAAGAAAGAGGAATCACTGATGAGTTTATTGAAAACTTGTGCCACGTAGGAGCTGGTCTGGCAATATCAATTATTAGAGGGGTTTAAACTCTATATTGATCACTTGTTGACCAGATGTAAGCCACTGATATTGAAAATAACAAATACCGCGACATTCTTGTCGGCCTCAAAGACTTCGTTCAATAAATTAGGAAATGTTTCCGTGGCCCATAAAAATGAGAGATATTACTAATATCATTTTACAATTAAAAATGTTGTGCGTTTTAGAATGATGAGTTTTGTTGCCCGAAACGTAACCCGCCGTTTGGCATTCACTCCAGCTGCACAAAAGCAAAGTAAGTTTTTGAATTTGTGTGTCAATGTGATTCATAATATCATATTATTAATATGTTAATAGTCTTTGTTCGCGATGCCTTGAACATGGCAATGGACGAAGAAATGGAAAGAGATCAAGGTGTTGTCCTTATCGGCGAGGAAGTTGCTCAGTACGATGGTGCATATAAAGTATCTCGTGGTTTATGGAGAAAATATGGTGACAAACGTGTCATCGACACACCAATTACCGAGGTTTGCTACAAACGTGAGAGAGTAGCGAATAAACTGATATTTAGATGGGTTTCACCGGCATGGCTGTCGGTGCCGCTTTCGCTGGTCGTGGAATGAAACCAATTTGTGAATTTATGACTTACAATTTCTCAATGCAAGCAATTGATCAAATCGTAAACTCTGCTGCAAAAACATTGTACATGTCAGCAGGTCGATGCGGTTGCCCAATTGTCTTCCGTGGTCCAAACGGAGCCGCTCTCGGTGTTGCCGCCCAACATTCCCAATGCTTTGCTGCATGGTACTCGTCTGTCCCAGGTATATTAAAGACCAGTGAAATTCATAGTATTACGGTAATACTGTATTACCAATTTTATAATGTTAATCAGGTCTGGTCGTCCTTGCCCCATATTCATCAGAAGACTGTAAGAGTATGCTCAAGGCAGCTATCAGAGATCCAAATCCAGTCGTCTTCTTGGAAAACGAAATTCTGTATGGTAAATCTTTCGAAGTGTCCGAAGAAGTTCTTGATAAAGATTACCTTTGCCCAATCGGAAAGGTAATTATCTCATTTCGACTACAGGAATCGAAGTCTTCGATTATTGTTCAACAAATTTTAGGCTAAAATCGAAGTTGAAGGCACAGATGTATCTGTTATCTCATTTGGTTATGGTGTCGGTGTCGCTTTGGAAGCTGCTGAAACCTTGAAAGCTCAACATAATATTAATTGTGAAGTCGTAAATCTGAGATCTTTGAGACCATTGGATGTTGATGCAATCATCAAATCAGTTAAGAAGACAAATCACTTGGTTTCTGTTGAAACTGGTTGGCCACAATGTGGTATTGGCTCAGAAATCATTGCCCAAGTTATGGAAAGCGAAGCCTTCGATTATTTGGACGCTCCATGCGCTAGAGTAGCAGGTGCTGACTTGCCAATGCCATACGCAAAGAGTCTAGAAGACGAAGCTAACATTAAACCATCCGATGTAGTAACAAGTGTTCTCAAAATGAAGGGTCTTATGTAAAGAACTGCATTACTCTTCAATATAATCAATGCAAACATGTCACCACACGATGTCGCCAGAAAAACCTTTTACTAGTATTTATTAGCGAGAACGGGCTGGACCCGTCAACGGCCAGTTTCCAATCTTTGCGATTCAAACAATAATGACTCTAAATAAAGTTCAATCAAACCACTATTTTATTTTTTCTCTTTTATTTGCATGTTTTTCCACGTAGCCAAAGATAAGCGCAGAAATATTTTCTCGGGTCATTAATATCTGATTGAAGTACCGTTCTCTTTATAATATGGATCAGATTATATGATCATATAATTTATGTCACATAACTTATGTGATATATCGCATGATTCGTCTGAAATCGACGGTTTACGTCAAGAGTTTTTGTCACGGGATGGGAAAATGGTTACTTCCGGTCAGCCAAAACTGACGTCGATCAAAATATTTCATGAGTCTACCGATCAAATATTCGGAGTTCTTACGGATTGTTAGGTTGTCATCCCAAAAGTCATAAATCGTAAGCAGTAATTAGCTGTAACATCATTGGTTGCCCCACAAAATCTACCACTGTTTCATAGCATGTTAAAAAACTGTCCTGACGAAAACTTGCGAAGTAAAAAATTGGACCAAATAATAGTTTAAGTCTTTTAATATAAAAAGCAGGTCGACATACTGATTCAGGAATTGCTGGTGATAGAAAGACGCAACATGTATTCTTCATAGATATAGCCATGATTGGCTCAAACGCATATTTAAGTTGGTCAGGATTCAGGTCATACGGTATGACTCATACCAGACATCAGGAAGACTTGGCAACAGTGTTCGAGCACATGTAAAAACAATCAGGTTTTTTGAACTAGCATGTTTTTAACCGTGATTTTAGTTAGTTTTGGCTGTGCGTGTCGCAAGTGGGTTAACTTCCTCCTCTTCTTTCCTCCCTTTCTAAGATGCTTATTTTATCGTGACCTAGAGCAATTACTTATACCGTGGTGGTATATTTGACACGCTTTACAATTAAAAAAGTATTTTGTATTGAGAAAAACATTACGATTAGTGACTTACGTAACAAAAGTCGAGTTAAAAGAGTCAAAATAGTAAAATAAGAGGCCTAGACTCAATCCGAGGAGCTAGATTCTTTTGTCGTTTGAATCTATGCGAAAATAAAAAAAACACTTTTTCAATGAGAAATAATCCCGATTTCCGATTCATGGAACAACAATGAATGAGTAGAGAAAAATGCGAATTTCGAAGAAAACGATTTTACTCTCAGGAAAAAGATTTTAAAAATACTCGAAACAAAGATCTAAAGTATTTTAAGCCTAACCCGATTTAAATCAATAAATAGGTTTATCATTTGGTAAAACCCTCGACGAAAGGACTGCTGTTTCCACAGGTACATTTTAATCGAAATTCACCTTTTATTAAAAGCAAATGATCATTATGTATCGAAAATCGTCATTTTTGACACAAAAATAATTGAATTTTTCATCCAAAATTTAAGATTCTGAAAATGCAAAAAGCTGTAATGAAAGATGCATTTCGCGATCTGATTTCAATTTTACACGATTCGAAATTATTGGATCACGAATTGTAAGGCGAAACCGAAGTTCGAATTTATAATCCGGATATTCTTTTTGAAAATAAATTTAAACTTGAAACAAATTCAAATTCCAAGTTTGATTGTAGTAGGAAAAGTTACTCATTCTGTCTTTAAAATGACAATATCTGAATCAGATAATCTGATAGGTTTATATGGTTTTGACTAACTGAATCAGAACTGGTTATGGTGATGGTAAACTTTGTGACAATGTTATAACAAACGTGGTCGGAAATGGCCAAGAGGAAGGTTGCCAGCTGTGGGTATGTGGAAGTAATTCAAGAAATCCATTATTATACCAAGTCAATCTTGGAAATAATTTCCATTGGAAGGAATTTCCAGCGCTTGATTTCTGTCCGAAATCATTCAACATTAATAGGAAAGGTTTTGACCATTTTTGACCACCAAATTGGTAAAATGACCGCAATTATTCGTTCCCGACCTTAAACGTTTTTTTCAACATAACTTTGACCTCATTTTGAACATGGAAGCTAACAGTTAATCCTGATGAATAATTAACCGTCAAAATCGATTCGATTAATCGGATTAAAATCATTGCGGACACCCTTCGACACCCAACGAATGTTCCCGAGTAATTCGTATTCGATACCCTAAAACCAATTTCAAGTTCAGCCCTTTGGCTTGCCGATAAATCATCCCTTATATTGGTCATGGGTGAGCTCAATAATGCTATTAATGTCAAGTTCGTTGGAAGAAGCACCCAAGGCAAGGGTTGAATTTTATAACCTCATTAGAGGTGCAACCAATAAATCATTTGGTTTAACGGCATCCAAATAGGGCCCTTAAATGCGTCTTCTCCCAGAATTAGGAAACTTTAGACTCTAAAGTTTAGAGTATGTCACCGTACCTCATGGTTTGAAAATTTGTTCTGGTATTTCGAACAATAGGATTTAACGATGTGGCTTATCAATGAGTATAAGTGGAGCATAACTTATACCGTATAACATGAGTAAAGTATAAAGTTGGGTTTGTGGTGACTCTGTTCCAGCTAGCGTTGGCGTGAGCGCTCTATTCTTACCATTTTTGTCAGATGATTTGGACAGAGTCAGGACGAACCCCACCTTACTATTTCTAGTTGAAATTAGTAATTCAACCATTAAAGGCAATAGTCTTCGATATGATGGAGTTCCCATTTCCGCAAAGCAATTTAACGACCCAAGCTTCAAATTTATTACT
This sequence comes from Oikopleura longicauda, assembly GCA_004367895.1. Lineage (NCBI taxonomy): Eukaryota > Metazoa > Chordata > Appendicularia > Copelata > Oikopleuridae > Oikopleura > Oikopleura longicauda. Next base: position 56,671 of record SCLD01178440.1, read on the forward strand.
GTCGCTGATCAAAAAGTTTTTTTATTCTACAACGATTATCTTCATCCATTTCTTCGTACATCTAGAAAGCCACATATTGGATCATTATGTCTTAATGATGCTATCGAACGATCAAATTCTTTATCATTCGTCAAAGTTAGTGTGATGAAATCCTTTCTGCTTGATAATGACCGTTTTCGTGGATGAGCACAAATCGTGTGAGCCCGATATATTCCGCAATTGGTTTGTTTCAGACTTAATTCCTAAAAAAAGTAAAATTTTTGAATTTTGAAATTTGTGCCATTGGTAAGTTTTAGTTTTCTTTTGCCAATATCTCCGCCTACGCAATAGGTGTAGGCCTCAAATTTGGTGTGTAGGGCTTATTTCCGATTCTTATTCAGAATATTTAGTCGGATTGTTCAAATTCGAAAATTTTACTTTTTTTAGGAATAAAGTCTGAAACCAACCAATTATAAATTTGAAGCCTCCTGGAAGGTCATATGACTCATATCACGCTGACCGACTTTTCTTGCAGACTTAAAAAAAATATTTTATCATTATAATTTATGTTTTCATCATTACAACAGCACAGTTAATATGCAAACACCTGGATTATGAGTTCGATGTGCTAATGTCTGTAGTACCCGGAGTGCTTGATGACTCTCAAGGATATTTTGCCCTTTTCTCGTCGAAACACAAGTATTTTATCAAGCAGACGGCAGTATGCTTTTATTCTATTGAAGCCATCAATCGTCATTTCTCAAACTCGAATTCATTTTATGATAATGAAACGTTCGAAACGAAAAAATGGCCACCGACAACTTTAAAGTCAGATACAGCACATCCTAAAGGAATAGATCGGACAAGTTTGGTGGTCTTAGCCTAAGACTCTTAGGTCTACGAGGGTCATTGTCAAGGTTAGTATTATTGCGATTTCGGCGGTGATAAATTGAGGAAACAATGACCATAGACGATGAGATATGTGACATATCATATGTGACATACATTATATAATAGGATACATATGTCTTGCATGATCATTAAATTTTGGCCTAGTTTGACCTTTATGTGACCTGAAATTATTCATATTTTCACTGAAAATTGACAAAAATAAAATGTCAGAGCTATTCAAAGACTGTCGAATAGGCAATAACGAATTAATAAAAAGAAAGAGCGCTGATTATACACTGCTCACTGCTCCATTGGACGTTCGTTCATTTTTCTTGCTATCGGATAGCAACCAAATGGAATATGGTGGTATCAGTGTTATCCAATCGATGAACTCTAGACTACTCATAATTGGAACGTCCAAGGGATTTATTCTATTTTATGCCAAATATACCAATTTGGAGAGATGGAAAATCATGGAAGTGATAAACGAGGCGAATGGAGAGGAAATATCTCAAATTAAAATTCTTCAAAATCGAAAAATTCTTATAAGAACAAAATCATTTATCAAAGCCGTCAACATGCCAAGATGTGCTAGATTCACTGCCAATGCAAATTGTAAAAAGTAAGGGTGCTTAATTAGCCAAAGACTTTATTTTTCATATACAATATCGGCAGTGCCCTCGAATTAGATTGAGAAAATAAGAATTGGCTCAAATTTTATATGAAAATTATTTGATATAACATCCCTGATATTGTCAAATTAGGACCTTTAAATCATGAAATTACACACGAAATCTCAATACGCTCAAAAGAGGTCGCCAGGCTTGTCATCTTAGAAAGGTTGCTTATGTTTATAGATCTATTGCCTCAATAGCCTATTAATATATCTAATGGAATAAAATATCATATTCTGCTAACAAAGAGGAGAACGACTAGCCGAAGTTGCAATATAGAGGGCACCATTTCAGATAATGTGATATTTTGATCTTTGATTAGAGCTTTCGAGATAAACTGGTTAATTTAACAGATATTTCTCTATTTAATCGAAATAAGTCGTTTGATATATAGGTATATTCGATCGATAGATTAATTTACTGTTCTTGTACATTTTGGTACAGTTATTTGATCAATACATGATTATTCATGTATATATAGGTTAATCTGGATATGAAATCGGTTTCAAAAGGTTTCTCCGGCAATTAAGTTATTTGAAACAACCCCATTTCAATAACTGGACATTTCTTAAATTTCATTTCAGTAAATTATTCTGCTCGTGGGAATCTGGATTGTGTATCGAATCAGAAAATAGAACAGATTACTTATATAACAGAGTGCATACTGATGTCGGTAAGTCACCTATTTCACGTTTCTGACATTTGACCCAATTATTACTTTTATGACACTTTTAGTGCATGAATAGCCTTTAACATATCGATAAGTCACTTATTCAAAAATATTTATGGTTTCTAAGTGACTAATATTAATATAAGTGACAGTGCCAATATCAACGACGACTATTGCAACATCAAGTAATATAACACCCAGTAATGTGACACCAAGTAATGTGACGCCTTCACGTATAAACGTAACGAAAGCGAAAGTAAAAACCAAAAATCACACCACTCCTGAAAGCATGAGTCATCATCCCACGCAATTGAGCTCACCCACGCTTTTAACTTATCAACGTAATTTTTGGTGCTTTGGTGTATTTAGGTGCTTAGGTCTCTTACGGATGGTGCGAGTATTTTTAACTGAATTTTTGGATGGTCCAAAAACTGTAAATTGGTCCCCCAAAAATTCAATCATCTATACTTTTTAAATTTTTGAGTCGCTTTTGCTTCAAAATGCTTATTAAATCATAACTTTAGTTAAGTTTAATATTTTATTTTTAAGATAAAGTAAGCAGGGAATCAGCATCGAATACTGCAGAGCTGTCCAGCTGGATTTTATTTTTACTGGTTGCATTAATAAGCTTTTGCCTTGGGTCCATCGTAATGTATTGTATTATGCGGCGACGGATTCTTCTTTCTAAGAGCCAACAAAATCATCAGAAAAGGTAGCTCCATTTTCTATTGATTTGGTACTTTCGGCCAGAATCAAGTCAAAAAATCATAATTTAGGCCTTCAAGTTCGAGAAATTCAAGAAAGGACGACGATAGCTTCTCAACTGGTTATTCGCCATATCGCACAGATTCTGATTTACAGGTAGTAATACTATGTTTAAATTTTGATTCCTCTGTCGGACTTCCCATTCCATTTGAGCACATTTTATTTATTTCCGCTTTTGACCAGAATCCGGTAAAAAATTTTGACATTTCTTTTCGAGTTTTTTCGCATTTATCTCTTTTAAATACTTTTGGACTCTTTGGTGTGGTTACCTCTAATGATCTTCGTCTGTCGGTAACCGTCACGGTCGACTTTTGTAAAATTTTTGTTTTTTCAAAATTCATTTTATACTTATTTTTTAATTTTTAGTGGATGGTTATATGGTTTTTTTCTCTTCGGCATGGTCTCTGAAATTCAGAGTCTGAATGAGGCGCTAGAACGACCGTTTGAATGCAAAGTTTACGTCAATGATGTATTCAAAGCACACGAATACTAGATTATATACATGTACTGGGTTTATGAAGCTCAATCGATATAAGTTAATTTGGTTCGCAAGAAGCAACCAAGCCTATGACGTTTCCTCTACTTTAAAAAGTCTGAATTCAAGCACCAAGATCTCGTGAACAACCCTTACCAAGACCCTCTATTCAATTTTAATCAGTCACCAGAACGAAAAAGGGGTCCATCACACATAATAACAAGTCCTTCGCACCATAAAGGACAGTGGCAACGAGGGAATTTAATAAAGGAAGAAGAAAGTCTTCTGAAATCAAACGACAATGAAGCCGAAAATAAAGCTCACATAGATGATCCTACAAGCCAAACGAATAGCCAAAACCATTCTATGAATAGCTCAGAAGCTGGCGATAAAATATCTCAGAAGAAAACCACAAGAAGGCCTCCAAGTATGGGAATAAACAGTCTTCATAACACTTCTCTTAATAACAATCATCATTCCTGAATAATGGTTTCCTCAAAAGTTCATTCCGACAATTCATTCTAATAAAAGTATGAGAACTATTTCAATTTTTTTTTAATTTTTATTTTTCATAATCGAGCAGAACCATATCAACATCAAACGAATACAGTTCAGACACGTTTCCTTGATTTTCAAAGATTGTGGTTATCTTTTCACTTGGAAAGCTCAAAGACGAATAAATATGACCGAGACTCGGAAACCGAGTCCAGTCGGAGTCCGAGACCATGTATGAACCGCGATGTAGGTACATCGAAAATTGCGCAGATGACACGCTAAAATCGACAAATTTCGTACAGTGGTTCATGACATCGGTTAAGTTAGAACAAGTCGGCTGACCATTTCACTAATTTATGGAATTATTCGTCTGTTCCTTAGAATTTCATCCAGAATAGCGCTTTTTCTTCCTTGATAATGAACGATAAAATGAATCTTCAAAATAGAATATTTTGCACTGACTTCGACCTTCAGACTAAAAGAATTCAATTCGTCATAAAATTCTCATAAACTTCAATAATCGTTATTATCCGCGTAAATATTTAAGAATATGGGCTTTATCGAAATTTTACTCTGGACTGGGTGGTTAACAACCTTGAAAAATTAACGCGTAATTCAATAATGCAAATGTTAATTTTCCTTTGTGAAAACCACGTGGAATCCTGAGTGGATAATTAAGTGAATGATCATAAGTGAATTTTGAGAAATATAAATTAATCCAATGAATTCATGTCTATTGCCCATTCTAGAATCCTACTTTTGCGTCATATGCACCGTCAAACGCACCGAATTTACCGAATGGTTTATGATACTCCAACATTTTGAACTTACATTAGCTGATTTGATTGAGGATTTTCGTCGAGGAACATCTGCCACTCAAAATCCCAAAAACTTAGATTAGCTTTCAAATTCAGACTTATTAAGAGTAGCGCTTTCATTTCACTTTATACACGAATTGTATGGCGTGTTCATTTGTTAAAAAATGATAACTGACGACACTTCCGATTCTAAACTCGGTGAAAATTTTACCCTCGAAAAATTGATCATAACACCGGTGACGGTTTTCTACTGGGGGAGAAAACTGGTGACTATTAAGATGACAGAATAAGAAATAAAAAAAGGATGTTACTTGAAGTAACTTACTTCAACATAGCTCGAAAAACCTGCCTAAATTTTCTTGTTCGCTGACCAGTATTAAGACAGAAATCATATCTTCGTGTGCAAATCTGAAGTAGAACTGTCTTTGTTCGCCTCATTATCTCCAGGTCAAAAATATCCAGAATATTTTGAGATGCCAAATGTTCGTTATTATTGCGAACATGTTCGAGAGCTAAAACATCACGCAATATAATTCCAACAATACCATAATCATCCGTTATAAAATCGTTCTTTATATCATATTCCATCATTCTATTTGATCTCCTGAACTTGGGCTGGCGAGTTTTGGACCATAAATTTCTGAACTTGATAAAACCCCATCCTAGAAAGAAAAGCCCATCCTAAAAAGCTCACTGGAAGCGTGGTAGACATCCTCTGGTTTCAAGATATGACGGAACTTGTTTGAAATTACCGAAAGTGATTCTCCAAGATAAGGAGCCATCACAATCATAACGGTTGCTAGAAAATCAATAAAATGCTCATTTGATATTTTCTGAAACGATTAGATTCGATTCAAAAGATTGAAATTATTGTTTTACGATTCCTGCGAGTTCTTTTGAAACGCCAATATGAATTGATATCTCTTCTGTACAAGCATGAATAAGAGAATTGCATTGAATAAAATGCGCAAATGCAAAAAATTGAAGATATTCTACCAGCTTTAAGTCAACAGATATTCCATGAACATAATTTCCAAATAGCTCCAAGACTTGGAAAGAAAAGAAATCGAATTCAATAATATTGGAACCATCTCTAACATGCTTGTAGGGAATTTTTAGTGAAATGCACTTTATATACATGTTATGACAAGTCACGATCAGTGATATGTTGCAATCAAAGTTGTGTATCACTGTTTATGACAGAGAAGGTCGGGCACGCGTGTCCGATAGTTGTCCGAGTCCGAACCCGTGTCCGAGTCCGAAGTCATACCTTTGCCCGTGTCCGAGTCCGAAGTTTATGATTCTCAAACTATTTTTACGGTGCAGCTTTGATTAAAAATTAAAACACCCATTTTGAAATATAATTTTCTTCGTCTTCAAAGATCAGATGAATCAAATGATGTCCGAACTGAACAGATCGGCTATCATGCTTGCTCTTAAAAGTGCTCCAGCGATTTTTTTAACTTAAAGTAGAGCTACTGATTGAGCTGTCATTTCGGCTCGTTTTATATGTACCGTAGCTAGTGCAGACTATTTCTGTTGGTGAATATTGTAACCAGTGTAACAAGGGCCATCAAGACCCGACAATATTGCTAATAATATTTCTGAAAACTCACAAGATTCAAGGTGAGTCATGGATATGCTTACGATTTTGTAATACTCAACGAATGTGCTAATATGCAATGCATGTTGCTGATACTACCGAAACCGGACAGTTATTTGAGTCAAAGTGGATGATCGGGAACGATATGAACTATCATTCGACTAATAATGTGGATGGTCAAACGATAAATCTTATGCACTGTTCAGTTTGACCCATGGCCGTCCACATACAAGAAGCATTCAAATTATATCAGCTTGATTCCAAGTATATCAGCAATTTTTTAGGCAAAGCAGCAAAATAATTTGCATATCGGCAACATGGGTGTACAGACTGTACAGTACAGTTCACCGTGTACTCCTAAAATAAGCTTCTGTAACCAAAGTTTGGTTAAATAAATTGGCGGATTTATAATTTGGTTAAGTTTTCATCGTAAGAACACATCCCTTTAAAACGATAGCGTGATGTTTTCCTGACTCATATTTTTTACGTTCACTTTTAAAAGTCAAACAATCTATGGTTTTCACTTCATTTGATTTCTCTAAAAATTGTTTAATTTGCCTTAACATTATTTTATCGTAATTTATTCGCATTATTCCGGTACTGAAGGCTCTGCTGCTTATTTCGCTCATTTTAACACCATTATGTTTTAACACATTTATGAAAAAATGCTGAATACATGTCACAAATTTTATTTGCTTTTCTAAGAATATCGTCGATGTGTGAGAATTGTGTGAGAAAATCGGGTTTTAATATTTAATTACCAACCCACATTCAATATGGGGGACTAAAGGGACGATGACCATCGGGAAGGAACATTCCACTTTATGACGCTTCGTTTCTACTTATGCGGTGAAATCGTTTTTCAGAATTCTTTTAAATGGGGTTGTTATCTTGCATGTTATCGGTGTCCGTAGATGGTGTGAACATTTCTGGTTAACATTTTTGAAAAACCCAGCTCATAACACTCTGTTCATCTCCGACTTTGATAAATAAATGATCATGATAATATCCAGCAACACAATTTGATGCAATGCCCGCTTCTGTTAACAGCTTACTTATCGTGCTGAAACAGCGATAAAATGGCGATACCGATGGCAAAAATATCGGTTTTTATTCCGGTAAATTAACATCATTAACCTCAAAAATCCGACAGCTTCTAATGAGGAATGAATATTAAGTGTTATTTGGAAGCATTCAAAAGTAAATGGAACTGTTTCATCAATTTTCTCCTTCTCGATAATCAGCGTCACGCCTTCCTTTTCTCTGAATATCATTTTCGCGACATCGAAATATTGCTTTTTCGTGATATAAAGGCATTTACAAGGTGTTTAAATGAAGCGGTATCCGTCTTCCCGATGGTCATTTGGTCCGAATTCCGCGTGGGCAGTATAGAGACGACCATCGGGAAGACCCACTTTATCACTTTCTGCAAAGTATAATTTTTCATTTCATACTTTAATCAAATATCCTTTGCGGCGATTTCAGGGAGCGTAACAAAAACAAATTTCTCATTATTTAACTCTGGACGAACGTCTTTTCAATATTTAGGATAAAAGAATTTAAATTGTAAACAGGTGGTTTGATCGGTTTTTTTAATCTCAACCAAAAATAAAAAAAATCCAAATAAAATCCGTAATTGAAAGTAATTTCGACAAATTCGATTCTCCTATCGTCATCATGTAGTGCTTTATTCGAGCCTACGAACTGTGAGCATAAACGTTTTTCTCTATTCGATGACGACTAACTCAGGTTCCTGGGGGCCTGATTCCTGTGTTTTTTCAAAATCAGATTCCAAAAACTATTTACTCTGCAAGGAAAAAGGAAAATGATGGACTACATGATGAGTAGAGTGTTTTATAATTGGTTCTTTGACTGCATCATTATTTGTAAGCACTTCTTAGGAGCCAAAAAATATACCGTATATGATATACGTTTTGTCTACATCGATAACTAGTTATCGATTGTCTCTAATTGATGATCAGAATCGGACTGTAAGTATTTTAAAGCCATTTCAGAAAATGCTGAGAGCCTCTCAGTGAGAGGTTTTCACGGAGACAGAAACCAAATCGCCAGAAACCAATTCGCCTCCTCCATCGCTCCTGTTTTACGATTTAGTTATTTTATGACCAACCGATAATAGGCAGTTCTATTAGATTTTTTTGTGAAGGTAAGAACATTTCCGAATAACTAAAACATTGTCTACCAGGAATCCAGAAAAGGCTCAGAGCCAAAGAGAAATGACTGTATCCGGGAGAGAATAAAAGGCCTTGTATTTACCCTTAGATGACTTTCACTTAAATAAACTTCAGTTAACTTGGCTGAAGTTCTAAAAACATTAGTTATATAAACTTAACCAAAAACAGTTTGTTTAAATGACCTGATTCAGTAAACGTTATTACATGTATGAACAGAGAAGAATATGTCACTGACTCGCCCGAAACGCGGCATTATTTTACCATTATTGGTAATATGCCTTATACTTATATACTCAGGCGGGTTTCAATCTTGACTATGTTGGTTATAAATCATGTTGGCTATTTATGATAATGTTGGTTGCGCGCCGTGCGCCTTCCCGATAGTCGTAGGCTCAATGCTGCCCATGCGGAATCCAGAATAAATAACCATCGTGACGACGCACCCCACTTTATGAGTGACATTTCGCTTATATGATATCTGAATGGTCAAGTACTGTTCTCTCATTGGTTGACCTACAGTAATTCTATAGATCGATTGAAACCTCAAAGTCTACGTGAAGCAAGTCGACCGTCTGAATCGAAAAGCAGTTGTGACCGTCATGGACAAGAGGGTTGCAATATCACACTACCGCGATTGTGATTTAGACGATAATGACGTTGCTTCAAGGCTGAAATGCCGAATAAAGAAAATAAAAGAGAAAATTAAATGTGATCAAATAGAATCAAAACATCAATGGGTAAATTTGAAGAAATGAGTTCATTAGTTCCCTATATTTTTTATTCAATCTTATATAGACTATGTTGTATTAAGACTTGGTTGGACAAGAATAACAAACTTGGATGGACATTGTTGCCTAAGTGTGCTTCAACATCGATGAGAGTCATTCAGTTGGTGAGGAGTGGCTATTATACAGGCCGTGAAAACTTTCGAAACCATAAAGCAAAAGAAATGTGGCCGGTCATCCCCTTAAAGCATCATGTCCATAAGATTGATCAAAGGAATTGAGATTTCGATGCAGATAGCTCAATTAACTAATTTGAAGATTTCAAATAGAAATCTCTTAGAAGTGATTTTTCAACAGATTTTTCAGATTATAAATTCATAACAGTTATACGTCACCCATTAAAACGACTTGTGTCAGCGTACAGCGACAAAATTGGCCGTGGTTCCCTGAGAGTTAGCCGGCAATATTTCTGGCAAAATCATGGTCGAGAAATAATTTCAAGATATCGAAAAAATTATCCAAATTTGACCCAAGGTCAGGGACTCCAGGAGGACTCCGAACGAGTACGTCAGAACTTGTTTGGCTCACCGTCTGTGGAGTCCTGATTTAGTTCATGGAATTCTCTCAAAACATGAACGAAATGCGATTCGCGACGGCCTTATACCAACGTTCCCCGAATTCATTGATTACGTTATTGCAGAATTTCCACGCGGTGACGCTCACTGGCTTCCACAGATTCCTCTGAATGATTTTTGCAATTTGCCTTATCAATATGTTTTGAAAATGGAGAATTTAACAGAAGAACTTAATTATCTTTTGAACGAACTTGAGTTGCCAAAGCTTGACCTGAGTGCGATAGGTAGGGTCGTAAGTTTCTATTCAAGTTTTTGATTTTTTAAGATTCACAGACATGGATTAAGTAATTAGTAGTTAACTAGAATTTAGGCTCGATTGGACGTCACGAAACAAGTTCAAAAGTGAGTCACTCGGAACTCTTGGCACAATTAAATGAAACTCAGTTCAACGAAATCCTCAAGTTATACAAAATTGATTTTGATACCTTTACAGATATTTATTAGCGCCAATATTGCAACGTTCCTATTGGTGGATTACCCAGATATAATTGACCGATAACTGTCAATAAGAAACAATATGAATATTGGCCAATCAGAGTACAGATAAAATACAGATAAAATAAAGATCCTAATATAATGTACATTTTTGTTCTTTTTATGCAGCATCCTTGACACCATAAGGCGTTCCCTCCAACAAATGGGCGGCTTCGAGACAAGTCTTTTTATCTTTAAGGTTTGCAAACTTGACGACAATATCCCGTGCGGTGTCACCTTTGGTTCCCACCCTACTAGCCGATTCAATATCACGTTCGGCAAAATCAGTTTTTAATTTTTTGGCAAACAGTTCGCGAACCATTTTTTCTGGTTCTTCGTCTTTCCGTTCGGGGATACCAGTAACATAAACATTACGTTGGGATGAAAAACGTTCAATCGAACTCAATTTTGAATGTTGATTTTCGATTATGTTTGATAGGGAGTCCACACCACCAGTGAGACCATCGTGACCATGTTCAAGCTGCTCATGTGTTTTGTGAAGTTTACGAACATCCATCACCAGTCGCTCAAGTCTAAATAATGGGCGATCATCAAAAATTGCAAAACTACCATTTTGCATGAAAAGTGAAAAGTTTGAGTAATACCTTGAATTAGTAGATCGTTGTTTTTCTGTTAGATAGACTGTTGAAAAAGCGAAAATCGCGCCCATAAGAATAAATGGAGAAGTTAAAAAACCGCAAATTCCTCGAATCGACATCTTTCTAAATTGAAAAATTGTTGCAAACATATCAGTTAAAATCTTTGAACAGTGACGAGTGTTAAACAGTGTAAGTAAATGGATTGAACAAATTTTGTTTTACAGGTAGGTGAAGAAGAACTTTGAATTTTTTTGATGTGATCTTTACTCGGAACTCATACTTTCCCAGAATGTTGAGAAAGTGCTTGACTGGCAGTTATATTAGGTCGCGAGAGTGGATTGTTAAGAGCACGTGTCATTGCGAATTTGGACTCGCGCACCTGACTGGCTGCTTCACAACTCAATGCCAAAAGAGCCGAGGCTGCCATTAGAAGAAGTCCTATAAATTATGATCAATGAACTTGAAAATGACTTTTTTTCGAGCAGACTTATTATTAACAGTTGCGCTTTTTTTGAGTCGATGCGCGAACTTTTTTTTGTCAGTAAACTGACATGACCAGAATAACAGCGATATCAGTAGCCTTAGAGCTTAACAAATTACATGTGTGTGTTCTTAATAGGCTCAATACTTAATGTAACGATCGCATAACGTCACTGCCGGTATATTTCCGGTTTTATCGGAAGTTTAAAATTTCACTTCCAAAATTTTTTTATTTCACCAAATGATTCGCCGTGAAATTTTAGGGGGAGTCTCTTGTAACGTTTTTTACCTATGAGTCATAGGCTATGACCCCATCTTGTGGGTGATATCTTCGATTAAGACACTTTTGTCAGTTAACTGACAAAAAAAAGCGCAACTATTAATATCAATTTGCATTCCTTTAACAGTCACGGTACGGACGGGAAAAAGTGCGTGGAAGTTGTAAGGTCCGTGGTGGACCTTACATTAAATATGACAGATTTCCCTTATTTTCCCTCATTTTTCGAGCCGTCATATTTCTTCTATTCACGGACCTTAAAAAAATTACAGTGAAATTTCCCCTTTAGGCGCTCCAGAGCCTAACCGTACCGTGACTGTTAATCTGTTTTATGAGTATTACCTGAGCCGACCCATCCAATATAAAAACTCCATGCTAGAGACGCCGTTCCGACTTTGACTTGAGGAAAATATGGGTAGTCTGGCGGGCAAGTTGAAATACAAATAGTTTGCTGAAGTGTAAAAGCCAACATACCAGCGGTGGAACCAAGGCAAGCCAGTAAGAACATAGAACTGACCATGTTTAAAATAAATACTATTTAAATAATATACTATAATAAATACTTTCGTGTTCCATTTTACAAGATATCAAAAATCTCATTTATCCAATTGGGATTTAGCAGTATCGACTACTTTGTAAAGTCGGAAACATTTTATCAGTAAAACGTCAGTTTTTCTGAAAGTGCCCTAATTTTCGATTAACCCATCAAACATCATAGAAAAATATTTTTTTTGATCAACTGACACTTGTTTCCGATTAAGTGGATACCGCTGAATCCGATGATTGCATCAGATTTTTGACATCTCGTTAAATATAACACTTTGATTTCAAATGTTGCAAGGGCCCATTGTAAATGATAGTAATATTATATTATTATTTATACGGGCGATATAATATGGCCCATGCAGCATGGGTCCTGCAGCATGTGAAAATTTTAAACTACATTCCTGGAAGCTCTGGCCAATGTACCAGTCGTATGAATTTGACCATGGGAAGCAAGTACAGCTGCGGATAATAATGCGAGCAACATGGCGGGAACAATAAGTATAACTGCAGAAAATAAACCAGCTCTTTTTAACAGATTCATTTGGATAGAAAAAATAGTAAAAGCATAACTAAATAAAATATCATTAATCTCTGAAATGGCGCTGAAATGGAGAGTCGTTACTAACGACTCGTTAGCCTCTTTCCGAGCAGAATATGTTTTTTTTATTCCGTTATATTATATTTGCTGAAAAAATGAAGTGAATCTGTTCCTTGTATACATACAGACAGCAAATGGGATCGCTTCACAATTCAAAAAACTTTTCTTAAAGTCTGAAGGTCCATAGTCCCATAATCCGTAAAATCCCGCGTCTGGTGATTCTGCTGCTTCTTGCTGGTTAATGTCCGCAAGCGGATCATTCTCCATTCCAGACTGATCTACAATCACATTGAGCCAGCTTTTGGTAAAGAAGGAAAGACAAATACATATAGAGCCCGTCAATCCTATAAAATATAATTTATATTATATAAACATAAAGATAAACTCTCATTAATAAAATTACCGGTTATGAAAAAGATTTACGTAAATTCGAAATATTCTTATCTAGTTATTTTAAAAACACGTTGGCATAATATCGATCATGAATATACGATTCCTTATTTATGAATGAACAAAGTTCCTGCCGCGGGCAAGATCGCAAATCAAGAATATCTTTTTTATGATCCGACGATTGTGACTCATGCGTTCAAATACTTATTTACTATTTTCAAGATTAAATGACCATTAATGACTGTTTTGCTTAAAATCGGGACTCCTAAAAATCGGAACGATCGGGAAATTTCGACATTTTCCAAAATATCGGTGTTTCCTAAAAATCGGGATTATTCGGAAATTTCGACATTTTTCTCAAACATTGATGTTGCCTAAAAATCGGGAATTTCTGAAATCTGCTACATATGCTATTCCCAATTTTTAGCAAAACAGTGTAAACAAGATGTTATTAACAGTTGCGCTTTTTTTTGTCAGTTAACTGACAAAAGGGTCTAAATCGAAGATTTCACCTACAAGATGGGGTCATAGCCTATGACTCATAGGTAAAAAACGCTCCAAGAGACTCCCCCTTAAATTTTACGGCGAATCATTTGGTGAAATAAAAAATTTTGAAAGTGAAATTTTTAACTTCCGATAAAACCGGAAATAGACCGGAAGTGACGTAATGCGATCGTTTAATTAAGTATTGAGCCTATTAAGAACACACACATGTAATTTGTTAAGCTCTAAGGCTACTGATATCGCTGTTATTCTGGTCATGTCAGTTTACTGATAAAAAAAAATTCGCGCATCGACTCAAAAAAAAAGCGCAACTGTTAAACTTAAATTCTTTCGCATTTTTTAATGTGTTATTTACGATCGATTTTTCTTCTCGTTTCTATTTTAATTTGATATCTTCTCGTTTCTATTTTAATTTGATATTAAATATTGGTATATTTGTTAATATTTTGTAAATAAACTGTCTAATATGAATACCGATTATTGTTTGATATTAATAGTTAAAGTTTTTTCTGGATTTCGGTTTCTCACGTAATCACATTCATTTTTACGAGTATTTTTTTCTGAAATTCAATTGTAACGAACTCATTCATATATTAATCACATATATTATTATTCACATATAATAATTTCCGACAACATATTTTGAACTTCCCGGTCGGGCTTGGAAACCGGAAATGAGACTTTTACTTGTTGTTGTTGACGCTTAATTTCACCAAGATATTTCGATTTCACTAATTTTGAAGAAATTACACAAAAATAGAGTAGTATAAACCCCTGGACCAAATTGTTGGGTCAGATAAAATCCTCATCTTCCCTATTGTTTACATTCACAATAGGCGTGGGCGGTGTAAGATTCTTCTAAAAGAAAGTGGTCCAGGAGCGTAGAGACGACGATCGTGAGGAAGATGTGTCTCACTTTACCAGGAAAATCTCAGGCAATTGTACCTATTTATCAAGGGCGGTAAAACATATATTTAAAAGTGATCCCAAGTAGAAAGTTCATAGCATGAACTTCAAAGCCCAGAATGTACGGGGAATAAACTATAATTCTAGAAATTAACTCTCTTCCATCCAAGTTGTATGCTTGCAATAAAAATTCATAATGAATAATTTATTGTCATGCTAATTTCATCCATAAAAATTTGACGAATTTCGATAATGAATTTCACCATGACGTTTGAGTGCGCAGATACTGTAGACGGAAGATGCCATTCAATTCAAAATACTCAGTGCTATCAGACATCTGTACTGAACTGAACTCTTGAGATTTGAATGAATACCCTGCATAAAATTTGCGCCTCATTTCGTTCCGTAAAAATAAGTTTTAGAACATACCTATACCTATGCTTACAATAAAGTAGGGCCCATTCTGACTCTGTCCAAATGATCCGACAAATATAGTAAGAAAAGAGCGCCCACGCCCACGCTCGCTTGGACAGGGCCACCATGGACCAGTTGCGATGGATATGCGTTCAATTAGTTTGAATTTCAAAAAGCCTTGCTACACGTGACATTCACTACCCTCAATTTCTTTCCGCATTCTCAAAAAATATCACAGAGTTTACGAAAATTGAGAAAATTTGATAAATACATGAAAATAAAGTTTATTTATAAATAATTTCGATTTTTGGGGCCAGAGTCTCTGGCCCAGAGGACCATTTTTGAGGGTCTGTAACTTTTTTTGCTGGGTGTTCAAGATTTTTACTGGGCTAAGGGTACCCCGTCAGCTTCATTTTAAGCCTATCAAATCCCTTATGGCAGTATGTTGCCATATGTTTACAGCTCAAAGACTGTTTCAAACACGAAACACAGCGCCACCTAGTGTTCAAAATGAAAAAAAATGTTTTTCTTATTGACGCCCAGGACTAATGTAACAACCTCCCAACCGTATTTCTGAGTTTCCATGAACCAATCAAACGTTCATTTTTCGGCATTTCCACCCCTACCTATACCTATGCTTATAATATCAGTTACGATGGATATGCGTTCAATTAGTTTGAATTTCAAAAAGCCTAGCTACACGTGACATTCACTACCCTCACTTTCACTCAGCTGGGCAAAGAAAATAACTTAAACATCTTGTGGTAATATGGCGGACAGCAATCAACTGCACCCCCGCATTCTCAGAAAAATATCACAGTTAGAGTTTACAAAAACTGAGAAAATTTGGTAAATACATGAAAATAAAGTTTATTTATAAATATATATATCCGTTCAAACTTATTATTTTGAATCTGACCATGATGATCAGGTTATTAGCAAATAGTGCAAGAGTTTCTTTTATCCAATGGCTCAGCAGATGGATTGATTCCTCCTTGGTGTTTTCTCTTCCTGAAATTAATGTTAACACCGTAAAGTCACCGTTGAGTGCCATACAGTATGAGTCATACAGTATGTGTCTCATTAAGGATGCAAACCATGCTAAAATTGAAATTTTAGAAAAATGAATGCCTTGGTATAAAACGATCTCAAAGCACTTTAAAGAAATAGAACATGCGTCTACAAGCCATTTTGGGGATTTTCGGACCGGTGGTCAAGATTTTCTCCAAATGGTTTACACCCTAGTGACCAGGGCCTAGAGTCTCATACGGCCAAACCTTGATTTCGACGAAGGCGATCTTGATGATTGCGCCTTATCACCCTGGTTTTTTGTAAATGTTTCTTCTTTGAGCCTCAACGATAAAATGTACATATATTTGGGATTGAGAGTTTTTTTCTTCTTAGCGCTATCCTTGAATTCGTTCCCAACTGCTGTATAATATCTCTTCTTTGTATGCCAGGGCTGTTTGTCTGAATATCACTTCAGTCATATCGTTTTGAGCAAAAAGTTACGATTTGTTTAGGAATTTCATTTTAGAAAATTAACGATTATTGTATACGGTCGATCACATGATTTCGAATCGAAATTTTTGATGCAAACCTACCAATTTTAATCACTGATTGAGCTTTTTCGAGTCTTTTTTGATTATCGAGTTCACCAATGCATAGTTTGATAACTGCGTCGCGAATATCACTTTCGACTACGTCCTTCACATGCGTTGGGAGGTCCCTAAATGCATATAAGACCGATTGTATATATCGTTAAATGGTAGGCTTACTTTGGTAGATGCGAACCATCGGTTCTACAAAATTCACTCTGAAATTTGATGACGTCATCTCCAACTTTGACGTAATGTCGATCTGTAGGTAAGTTGAATGGTTTCAATGTTATTCGCAATTTTTTGTCTGTTTCTTGATCATTCATTTTGATTGGAATTTTTAACTGGTGAAATTTTGACCAAAAAATGATATTTTTGGTATGTTCTAGAACTTTTTTTGCAGAAGTCCGTATTTAAAAGCAATTTTCAAATACGAAATCAGGGTCACTGACAATGAACGTAAAGGCGGAAAATGAAAGAACGAAAAACATGAAATATCGGTAGAGTTTATTTTTTGCAAAGCTCCAAATAATGTCGTAGATAATCAAGATTTAATAAGTTATTCAAACCATAGTCTTCAACGCATTTGCACACATCGTCAAAATCAACATGTTTCGACAAAATCTCAAGACTTCAGTAAGGCATGAAAATCATCAAAGATTTCTAGCGTAACACATGTCACGTTTTCAAACCCGCCTTGGATTAGCAAATAACCCAACTGCATTGTCTCCAAGAAGAGGACATGCTGGTAGTTGCTGACTTTGAAGCGATTTCGACCTTTTTTCTGGTTGAAACTTCTTATCCAAGGCCATGTTTTTTAATCGATTCCTGAGTTTCCAAACGTCAACAGCCCGATGATGTTTGCAACTGCTGTCAACGCACGGCGAACTCTATAATTTCCTTTTTAAAGTTGATTAATTGAAACTAGAGTCATTCATAATTTATGAATCATAAAGCATACATAATTTTGAAAACCCACCTCTGAGTCTTTAATATAAAAGTTGACATGTCCAAGAGGCAGTTCAAGGCCAAGATTAGGAAGTTGACCAGGATTCGAAATAATCAAATCGACAAAACTGGCATCTGTTTTATCAATACGAACTTCAGCATCACAATTTTCAGCAAATGGGCCAGCTGGGTCAAGACCTTTTCAGGGCTTTAGATTAAACTTTTTGTGATATACAGTTAAGAAATCCATCAACTTGACGTTTCATGTTGACACTTTCAACTGTCAAGTCCATGCCTGTAAGACGTCCAACTTTTTCATCTGTCCATTTTGTAAACTTTTTTGCAACAAGTGAAGCAGTGTGAGCACCTTTAAGATTTTGAATTTTCCAATCGAACGATCATTTAAAATCAGTTGGTTGAGAACGTTATATGAAGCTAAAAACTCACCCAAAGAGAATCCAATGAGATGCATATGTTCTGCTTTAATGCCATTTCGTGATGCATGTTGAAGAAGTTCCGCACCCAGGATGGATACTATCCGAATATTTTGATACGCCTGGAGGATATTGAAATAGTTTTTACCAGATACTTCCTTAACAAAATTTAATAATCACGTGAGCACCGAAAATAATCCCTGAAAGGATTTTTTCTGACAAACTTTTTCATATTCAAGATAGATAGTTTTTGTGCCAGGGAAATCGTATTCTATGCCCCGAATGCCATCGTCTTTTGAGTCACCATTCATTCCATGAACAATAAGAACTAATCTACTGGTATCTTTCCAATAATCATGATATTTTTCATCCAAGGAATTCGGAACAATCAAACTAAATGATCCATCGGAATCATATTCTCTGACACACGTTTTCAAATTGACTATTGCATTCAAAATTTTCAAATCGATTTCTTCGATAGCAAACTGAAAAAAGACTTTGAAACCCATCCTTAGGTGAAATGACATTTCATTTGGATCATCGGGAATCGCTCCTTCTAAACATTTGAACGACTCGGAATTACTAAAACATCCGTACTCAGCATAGCAAATTTCTGGCGGTACAGTTGGAAGGAATTTTTCCAAATTGATTAAAACTGGTAAAAATTCAGTGTATGGAACATTATATCGGTTCTTTTTCACATATTTTGCATATTGAACCATAGTCGGTAGGCCAACTTAATGAAAATTTAAATAAAAATTTAAATCCGGTTAATATCGGACAGTGAAAACAACCTGCGATGTTCTCTGGACTCAAATCGTCGATTTTGATTCCAAATTTTTCTAATAAGGGCATTATCATTGCCAAAATCCATTGCATTTTCTTTGCGATAATTTCGTTAATTGAATTAAAGTGAAATTCTATTTGTATTCATTGAAAATTCAGTCGGGCCATCGGCAATACATCATTGAATTGTTGCCCTTTGACTAAGATAAGGCAGAGCTATTGGCAGAGCTATCATATAATAGCCTACTACTGACAATCTTTGCTCCATAGACTATGGACCATAGACTAAGATACTTTAATATAAATTATATATCATATAATGTTTTATTTACGTTGATCGCTATATTGACAAAAATATCAACCAAATGGTAATAACCGTTGAGAAGGCTCTACTAAAATTTTATTATTTGATACGAATTTATATTGTCTTGTATTATTATTCATATACTGAATCAATATTCGTACTTTGACTAATGTAAACTATTGAACGAAACAAAGAACCTGTTTATATTTGAATAAATATTGAACGTGGCTAAGGGTACATTGATGCCTGAAAATGTCTAATTCAATCGGAAGTTATGGTTCTTCTTGAATCATATTTATTTCTTGTGGTTGAGGGAAAGACAATGCGTCAAATAATCAATTTTTACTGATTTTCAACTTTCATATCATCTTCAAAAACTTGAACTTCCGAGTTAGTCCCTTTTCCGATATGAGATTGCCTCTAAATCAATTCGATGGGATAAAGACTTTATGATAAAGGTCATAAATCAATAAGTTACTTTCATAATTTATGATAACAAAATATATGATCAATTAGAAGAATCACTTTTTTGTTGAAATAAAAGTGAAGTTATTGTTTGCAAAATGACTTTTGAAGTGTGCGAGGTGCCCTTAGACATTGCATAGCAACAGTATCCACATAGTAATTTAGTGTTATATTAACCAGCAGAATATTATACTGAGAAAGTAGGCCATGGGTAAGTTCCAAACCGGTGAATCTTATATGATATATAAGTTATATCCAACTTTACCCATTTTAACCGAAAGAAAAATTAAGCAACAAAATATTCTGTACCGCAATGGCATCAAATGAACAAAGCGAAAATGTTTCATGCAAATCGTGCCAGAATGGGTGCAGAAAATATTATCGATGTAAGTGCAGTTTTATGCATATTTATACATCTTTTATCAAATTGAAAAAGTGTTAATTTATATCTAGTCATGGCATTATCATTTTAGGAAACAAACCGGGCTATTGAAGAGACAACTAAACATACAAGAAATGGACAGAGGGAAGTTAATACAAGATTGAACCAACGGATTAATAAAGTTGAGCACTGGACATCTGAAATAGATGAAAAGTTAACTGATTTAAATAATGAAATCGATGCATTATTGGACTACAAGGTTTATAACAGACATTGTTTTATTTTAAAGACTTTGCATAACTAGGGAAACCTATAACAACAGATTTTAGGCAAGAGTAGAGAATGCAATTGCAGCGACTATCGAACCAATAGCGATTAACGTTAAATGTACCGAGCTAAGAGAACAACGAACCGACAGGAAAGATTTTTTTTATTCGATCAAAAGACTACGCTTAAACATTCTTCTTTGTTGTCATCACAAAATCTTTGAAAGTGATGTTGTTTATGACAAGGTCGAAAAGGATTTAACGAAAGAAATTGAAACAACTCAAGCATGTCAGGAGCTGCTTGTTTCAACAAAAGAGAAGATTGACGAACAGATTCGAAAAAATAGATCGGCCAGATATTATTTAGAAAAGGTAAGAATTTTCTTCTGGGAACAAGGATGGAAATCTGTTCTTCATTTCAATTCGAAATTTTCGAACAGAATGCGAAACGCTTATAAGCGCGCTTAGTGTTACCGGGTAAAACCCGAATTTTTCAAAATAATTTTGTCCTCCCATAGTCTATGTTAACAGGAAATGTGATGCTGATTCCGAATCTGTGCTTGGTCTAATTCGGTCATTTTACTGATTAAATCGCCGTCAAACCGGTTTCAAGTCGGAACTTTCAACCGATAACATAAGGCATGCTGCATGTCCATTTATATAAAGGTTAAAATTTATGTCAATTGTCATGATATGTTAAGGACCATAAAGATAAAGTGTCTGCCCAAAATTTGGATAATTCAGCGGCTGCACTCCATAATAACACCACTACATTATCCCATCGTCCCCATACTGTTCGCGTAATTGCAAGAGGAACTTCTCATCCCGAACAGTGGCAAAACTTTTCTGAAGTGAACATTGCAAAAGCTGAAAAAGAACGAGATAATTCCAAAAATTTAAGATCGGTAACTGATGGCGTTCTCCGTCAAACTACAGGTACGTTCACATTCAATTGTAACTGTAAGCCTTCATTTCTTATTCCTGTGAGATTTTTTTTCAGTGGCTTATGTCAAAAATATTTCGCGCCAATAATTGCTTATCAAAAATTTCAGAGGATATGATGAATGCAAACAAACTGACAACTTTCCAGTTCAAAGAACGCATCACAGAAACAAAACATGCAAAGAATAAACTAGAAGAACATCTAACTAAGGTACGTTTTTTTTAGATGGGAATTTCGAGATCAGAAAACTGACTCGATGGATTTTACTATTATTTTATAACGAGAGTTTCAGCTTTTTTCCTGATCCCAATTGACTGGTGGATATCAGACTTTATTCCGAGGAAATTTAAAAAGTCTGAATTTCGAAAAAATAAGATGCACTTAAAATTTTTTCGAAATTCAGACTTTTTAAATTTCCTCGGAATAAAGTCTGATATCTTCCACTGTATCATCTTAAGGTGATGGGACAAATTGGCGATTTGGAAAAATCAATGCGTGAGCTCGAAATTGCTATTCAAGACAAGGATGCACCTTTGATGGTTGCTGAAAGTCGAATGGGAATCCGACAACAACGGCCAAGAATCGAACTTTGTCGAGATCCAGCATTACACAGACTCAATCAAGAAGTCAATGAAATTGAAAATAATATTGAAAGGTATAAACTCTCATATATAACTGATATGATATCAGATCAAAACTTTATTAAGACTTCGTGCACTACATTACCAGTCCGAGAGACAGTTGAAAGACTTGCTACGTCAGCAACTCACATTGCAAGAAGAAATCAAGGTCAAAGAAAATACTCTTTTCATTGGTAAGTAACCTCATTGATCCAGATAACAGCTTATCGAGTTTCTCTCCGATTTTGCGATTTTTGAACTTGATTTTTAGATGAAGTTAACTGTTTGGCAGATCGGGAATCAATCAAACTTCAATTTTTCTGAAACTGTGCCGCCGCCTGGTGACCATTTTAAATGGTCCATTTAACAAAGACTCTTAATATATATTCATATGATAAATTTATTGTACAGTGAGGTTCTCAGTGTTAATTTATATAAAACAATAGTTACAGTAAGTCACATACTAGACTGGCATAAGACTAATATTTTGATTCAACATTTTGTTTGGTAATTTAATTTACAATGAATATTGGTATAAAAACAACTGCGCCAAAATGAACAATTTGAATTTGTGCTCTGAGTTGCTGATTGATTCGTTTGAACTCTTACCTGATTGGCTCCTGCAGTTTGTGTGCTGCCAAAAAGGTTTTGCCTCCAGGAAGTGTTCAAAAAGTTAGGATTAAATGGTCTAGGTCTAGTCGTAGGTTTTGCAGTGGTTGGTACATTAGTGGGCTGTAAGTAGTCGTGTTGCTTATAAGATGGTCGTGGTTGAAAATTTGAAGTTGTCTGTTTGGGTTTAGAATCGATTTTTGTGCGGATAAATGTACGAGTATCTTGATTACCAGGGTTCTCCGGGCCCATGCTTTGACCTGTGAACAAATGAACCTCCCATGGTGCCCACATTGATAGTTTCGTGGCTTCTGTTGATGTCACTCTTGTCGTAGTTATCACTGCTTCGGTAGTCGTTTGTGACACAAGAATGCTATTTGGCCTCGTACAAGACTGAATTAGTTTTGGAGCGTAGCTGTTAACGATTTTAATATATGTTCCTATGTTGTGTCAATGCTTCAAATATGTCACAAGATAAAATCGTTTCCTGTTCATATGGGGAATACATTTGAGCCATGTACATGGCCCTGTCTGTATAAGGTCATTAAACATCCGACCACCCCAAGAACATTTTGCTTTGAATGGTTTTAATGTTGATGGTACCCTTGACAATGTTGTCATTGTGGGTGCAAGAGTTGTTATGACTGCTTCACATTCAATCACCGATTTAATGGGGTAACCACAATTTACCGGGCATACAATTTTTTGACTACATCTTGGACCGATAGATTTGATCCTAGTGGTATTTTCAGTCATTTGACCAAAGTCAGCGCTAAAACATGTACAAGCTCGTTTCGGAGTCGTCGTCATCGTTTTTGACGTGGTACTGGTCATAAAAGTAGTTGTTTTTAATGTCGTAGTTGATGTGGTCGAAGGCAGTCTAGGCTGAGAAGTTGGTAACTTTTGAGTAGTTGACGGTTCACATGTTAATGGTGTCTGAAGAAGTGCTTTACAGCCATCCTTGCATAGAAGCATTTGGGAACAAACGACACCGTTGATGACGTCCTCGCGTTTGAAAATTGAATTTTCTTCTATTTCAATATCGAAATGTTTACACGAACATTTTTTAGGAATCAGCTTTTCAGTGGAGGTCGACAGAGTTGTTTTTATTGGTAAAGTAGTAACAACTGGTTTAAGAGTTGGCATTGTCGTGAGCACGGTAGACGTAGTTGATGTCCGACTCGTGGACTTGGTTGTAATCTTATTCGAGATCGTTGTGGTAGTCGTTGTGGTAGTCGATGTAGTAGTCGATGTGGTAGTCGATTTAATTGTCGATGTTGTAGTCGATGTAGTAGTCGATGTAGTAGTCGATGAAGTAGTCGATGTAGTAGTCGATGTAGTGGTCGATGTAGTAGTTGATGTGGTAGTCGATGTAGTAGTCGATGCTGTAGTCGGTGAAGTTGTCGATGTAGTAGTTGATGTGGTAGTCGATGTAGTAGTCGATGTAATAGTCGATGTAGTGGTCGATGTAGTAGTCATTGTAGTAGTCGATGTAGTAGTCGATGTAGTAGTCGATGTAGTAGTCGATGTGGTTGTTGATGTGGTAGTCGATGTAGTAGTCGATGTAGTGGTCGATGTAGTAGTCAATGTAGTAGTCGATGTAGTAGTCGATTTAGTAGTTGATTTGGTAGTCGATGTAGTAGTCGATGTAGTAGTCGATGTAGTAGTCGATGTAGTAGTCGATGCTGTAGTCGATGCTGTAGTCGATGCTGTAGTCGATACTGTAGTCGATTTCCTTGTCGAAGTTTTTTGGCTAGAGATGGTGATAGATGTCATTGTAGTAGTCGATGGTGTGGACGCTGTGATAGATGTAGTTGTTTTTGAAGGCGTGGTTCTAGATGTGAATGTTGTTGTTCCGGAAGTAGTTGTCGATGATATCGTTGTAGAAGTTGAGGTCATGGTCGCAGTAGTTGTCGATGTGATGAACGTAGTGGGGAACACAGTTGTTGATACCGTTGCTGTAGAAGTACGAGTTGATTTTATGGTTGATACGCTTGATGAAGTTAGAGTAGGTTTATTAGTTACAGCACTTTGAGATGATGGTTCAATTGTCATGGTACCAGTCAATGTTATGGTGGTCGTGGTTGTTGTTGTCGGTGGATTAGTGATACCTGTTGTTAGAACATCGATCAACAAGTTGCTAAAGTCAACTTCATTAAATTTAGTATCAGAATCTTCGGTTGAAGTCACTTCGGTCGTTGATGCAACAGTCTTTGCTTCTGGTATGGCAGATGAAACTGGAACACTTCTTTGCAAAGCACAATCTGATTTAATGAATCCATTTGGACCGACACATGTGTTTGATACCGAAGAAAATTCAAGTGTTTCGGGACAATTTTGAACAGTGAATTCTCCGAAATCATCACATTGTATGAATTTTGAACAATCGAATATATGAGGATAATAAAATATCCCGTTGATACATTGAAAGGCTGCCTCAAAAATTTTTGAGTTTTTCAAAATTTCTTCAGTATTCTCCAGATTTTGAGACGATAGTGATGATGCTATCTCTGTTGTAGTTGCCATTGTCGTAAATTCTGCTGGTCCTGTATTGACCTTCAATTTTATACCGGTCGGAAGGTCATCTGAGGTCAAGTTGATAGAATCTTCATTGACATAAGCATCTATGTTGAAAGTATCATTAAGTAAGAATGGGAAAAGCTTAATAAAAGAGATAATGTTGGCATTTTCTAATCTCTGAGCCCCTTCTTTCATCTGACCCGTGAACTCGACGTTAAATATTTCTTCATTTTCATCGTAATTGACATTTGTTACGAGAGAATATCCGTTAAATAAACTTTCTAGTTCCCGTTTAATCCATTCTGATGCAATTTCTGAGCTTAATTCATTCAAAATCGTGATCGAGAACTTCATGTTGAACATTCCAATAAGACTTCCAAGATCAATTTCGGGATATTTGGGCTCTTTATGGGCTTCGGGGACCGAAATTAGCGGTCCTACAAGCCCTGATTTTGTTCCGTTAGTCCCACCATTTGTCCTTTTAGCTTTTGATAACTTTTTAGCTTTTCTATCTTCAGCATTCTTTTCTCGTTTCTCCTATTACTGTGTTTATAAAACGTTTTGACAAACATGTTCACGAATTTGCACGTAGAATAGCACCTAAAAGTACTAGAATATGATTGTCTAAGGGGCCTTGAGCTCTTCAGGTACTTCAAAAGATCTTAGACTACAATCTGAAACCACTTTCTCATAATGAACCTTATCATTTAAAAGTAAATTAGTTTAACTTTCATATTAAATTTTATATCTTAATTAATATAAGTAAAGCCGGAAATATAGCCTTGTATCTCAAGTACAACAGCATCTTCTAGAACGTGACATCGAATATTGCTCAAACATTTATGATCAATATCTGGTTGGCCAGACATCCGGGCGTATTTCTGCCCCCGGAAATAAATCTGCTAACGATGAAGGGGAGATACTGTCCGAGATGCATACCGTATACGGATGGAAATTTTTTATGGAAAAAAACTGTATACGGTATACAATATGCGTGATGATGCTAGTACTAAAAGCATTTACTAAGAACCCAGACATATCAAAAGCATGTTACATACTGTTCCAATAGATATTTATATCATACTATGAGCAATCAATAAGCTTTGAAAACACTTTCCTGACGTACTCCTCGCCAATAAAATCGGTCAAACTTGACTCCATTTTTTAATCGTTTTTCAAACTCGGTTTCGACGGCAACGGGAAAAAGTTTTGGAGCTCGAGTCGATCGAACTTTCCATTTTTCATTTGGTCGAGGGGACCGGGTTGGAGCTGCTGATTGGACTTGAATCGCATCCTTGATTTTGGCCAATGTGTCACGGAAATCATCAAAACTTTAGTTTCGATTTTAAACTCTTAAATCTTTAATTCGTAGGTGCTTAGTTCGAGTATAGGGGTCAACACATTAGAGTGGAACACCCGGTCTTGAACTTGCACAAATGTGAGTGAAGCATCCGGTCTAGAAGTTGCACAATTTTAAGTGAAATACTTGCATATGATTTTGCATGAAAAGTGTTCCACTCTATTGTTTGGAATTTCTAGACCGGGTGTTCAACTTTAATGTTTGCGATCAGCACTGCGATGATTAAGGCTATGATATAGGCAGCGTCCACCGAACTGCGAACAAACGTTCGGTGCGAACAGTGCGGTGCGAACAGTTCGGTGCGAACAGTGCGGTGCGAACAGTTCGGTGCGAACAGTGCGGTGCGAACAGTTCGGTGCGAACAGTTCGGTGCGAACAGCGAACACGTCTTTTTCTGTTAAACAGCGAACAGTTCGAACCATGCAAAGAGTGCGAACAACGAACAGTGCGAACAACGAACAGTGCGAACAACGAACAGTGCGAACAACGAACAGTGCGAACAGTTCGAACAACGAACAGTGCGAACAGTTCGAACAACGAACAGTGCGAACAGCTCGAACGGTGCGAACACTGCGAACAACGAACAGTGCGAATAGTTCGAACAGCTCATTTTTTCAAATTCGTCGAACAGTGCGAACAGGTGCCAGTTCGGTGGAGCCTGGATATAGGCGATGATATAGGCTATATAATCAGTTATCAACTTTTTGTTTTAAATCAATTCCTATTGCTTGGTCTGATATTTGTCTTTTTGATTCTTTGTTGAAGCAAATCATTAAGACCGTCTGATAATTCTTGAAAGTTTGTGCAATTTTCCAACTCTTTTGACTTTCCCTCAAGCTCAAGTTTAATCTGAAGCCTGTCATTGTCAAGTTGAAGATTTTCTAGTTCTTTTCCCAAAGCAAGCAGCTCCCGTTTCAAATCTTCCACTTCGGCAATTAAGAGACCGGGATCATCTACCAGCTCATCTAGAAAATCATTGAAAAGGGATTCATGATGAATTACAGGTATTATCGTTAATTTAAATTTGACTAACTATTATCGATGATCTGGTCACAGCTTCGGTTAAAACAGCTTTCTTCTTCTCTGTTTCTTCCTTTACATGATACTGAGTGTCCTTTACATGGTCTCTCCCTCACTCTTTGATTAGTTTTCAAAATGATGCTTATTGGTTAGAGGCTCTAACTTAGAGCTCTCAATCAATCAAAGACACGCAACATCAATTTGAGAACTGGCCTTAATCCTTCACCACACGAATTTGAACATTGACTCCATTGTGTCCATCTTGCCCAACCACATTGAACCTCGTCTGATCCGTCTTTTCTAGTTTATTTTACAGTTTCCTCGTAAACCAACCCCCTTAACCGATGTCTTTATATTGAACGGATGAGATTTAAAGTCTTAAGAATGTTATGTGAACCGTTTGTACATGGAAATGGTGTCAGCTGAAAACGCTGTCTCACTCGGTCTAGATTAATATAAAACCCAGCAGGCGATTATCAGATAAAAAAATTAAATTGATCTTGACATAAGTTTTATGTCATTTTCTGATTATAAAATATTTAATTATATATGACGTGGGACTAAAATGTATATTTATATAGAAATGTCACGTTAAAATCAGTTTTCTCAGCCAGAAAACCTGTTAAAGAGGCCCTTCAAGCTAATACCAACTAGCCAAGTACTATGATCAAGTAGTATTTCGTTTCAAATGAACCCAAAAAAAAA